>JAPSES010050430.1:0-11813 GCA_029822895.1 Maxillicosta whitleyi
TTCAACCAAAAAATATCTTTGAAAATAGAGCAAAGAGCAGCGCTGGAGGCATTTATTGGAAGGAGGGATGTTTTCGCGTTGCTCCCGACCGGCTTTGGTAAAAGTATTATCTACCAGTTAGCTCTGCTGCTAGCCGGCTCCTTCAAGCTGTTTTCGTTGTTTGACATACGTCAGAGGAAAGCGCCGTGTGATTGGTTTAAGCTTAAACAACGCCTTTTCTGGCTTCGACCAGTAGCAGACTTTTGAAGGAGGCGAATACTTGATACAAATACAAATTTGAAACACGCCGTTTTTTTTGTTTTTTTTTTATCTTAGAGAACCAGCTTTTTCAGTATGCTTAACCAGACCCAATGCCAGCATGGAATTGGAAATATGGTGATAACCAGGCTAGTACTGACAGAACTATTTACGCAGTTAAATCCACTGAATGTCTCCTGGAATCAAAACCAAAGGTTGTGCAGTCAACTATTACATGTGTGATTTTTTTTTTTTTTGGCCGAGCAGTGTAGTTAACATGGTAACATAGCAGTGGAAAACAAACAAACAAACAAACAAACAAACAAAAAAAAAAACAAGAGACAAAAACATCAGGGGCCAGTTCAGGGTGGGTAGGACTTTATTTCTTCACAAGCCTTTTTTTTTTTCAAGTCAGTAGGTTCTCCTGAAAAGCAGTACAACCTCTGCTTCTAGAGGGTCCAGCTCCTCAGACCCTGTCTCATTTTGTTCATCTACCATTTCAGTCGAGCATGGATGTACAGCTCTTTTCTGAAACACAGGACACTTGAACCACCCCTTTTCCTCTTTCTCAATAAGAACAATTTAAGTATAAAAAGAATCAGGGAGACTTATTATTATATATTATTATTACTTATTTTTCATTACATGACTCAGTAAAGGTATGAGCCAGTGCTAAAGTTCTCCATGTGATTGTGACTTAAATGGTTATTAGTATAATAACTAAAAAGATCATGTATTTCCTTTATACTTAACAGTTTTAGCAAGTGGAGGAGAGTGTATTTCTGCTGCTGTCTGTAAAGTTATCATCAGTAGAGTAAGTGTTGAATATCCATGGTACAGCAAAGTCTTTTTAAAATAATGTACAATTGGTTTGCATTTGCTGCTTGGTTGTATATAAGGTTATTAGACAAAAGAGCAGGCATCACAATCTGTGCTTTTATAAAAAAAAAAACCAATAGGCAATGGTGAAATGTAAGTATTACACTGTGGTTCTAAAATTAATGCAAATTTTAGGTACTAGGTATTTAGGTATTTTGAATATTTCTGTATTTTTTTTTATCAGCTTTATACTTCTACTCCTAGTCAGACAAGAATATTGGACCCTGTCCTCTACAAATGTTAGAAAGTATCACTCGAAACCAGGTTATGAAATAAGGCTGGCGATTTGCTCTAGCAAGATGGAGAAAAACAGTGTGAATCACACAGCAATGATCAATCCAAACTCAAAGGACTGTCCCCTCAGGTTTCAGTCTCATAGTTGTGGAAAGATAATGCAAGCTCTGGTTGGGAGATAGCTGTGTCTCCCACCCTGGGAACAGTGTTACCTTGGCTTATGACATATGTCTAGCAAGGGTGCAATGGTTATTCTGTTAAAATGACCAGAGATTAACATGTGGACAATGACACTATCTTCTTTATGATGGCATGTGATTTTCCTAACACAGCTCTCATTACTATTAAAAAAATAATACAAACTGATTATTTTTTAGTCTGGACACTGGGAACAGGGTTGCCAACTTAGTGACTTTGTTGCTATATTTAGAGACTTTTCAGACCCCTTTAGCAACTCTTTTACAAAAAAGCGACTAGCGACAAATCTAGCAATGTTTTCTGGTGTTATAGGAGCCTTTTGGAGACTCTGGTGTGAAAGCATGTATAGTTCTTAAAGTACAAACAGACCAAATCTGGCAACGGAGGTTAAGCTGATGGATCCCATTCATTTTCTATGGGGAGTAGAAGATTCGGCCGCGCAGTGCATGATGGATACAACACGTCAAGTTGACGGGCCAGTTGCTGTATGTGAATTTGCATAATCACTACAGGGCAAAGACTTTATTCAAATGAGGTCCGTCCAACGCAATGCAGCCAGCTCGCAAAACTCCGATCAAACTAAACATTTTTAGGGTGTTTTTTACTCACTGTTTGTCTCTACCACAATGTTATTCTTCTTTCCTACAGCGTCCATTATATGCACATGGTCAATTATGCAAATTAGGTGATGCCATTATGTAAATTAGGTGATAGCGTTATGCAAATTAGGTTATTACATCAGTTAGAGACTTTTAGGACAGCCAATAGGTACTTTCCTTACTGAGGAGTTGGCAACAGTGACTGGGAAAGACAGAAGACCATGGAATGTACACTGGTTGATATGGGGTTAATCCAGTGGGTCCCACCCTTTTTCAGCTCATGACCCCATTTTAACATCACAAATTTCTGGTGACCCCAGACATTCAAAATTAACTTGTTTGTGTAAATGTATTCATGTAATAGTTTGTTATACTACGTTTCAAATAAATGTTAATTTTAGATTACATTTAGTCTATATAATGTATATTATTATGGATGGAGGCAGAAAAGCCAGGTTCAGATTAATGCACAAAGTGAGAATTTGATTTTCCTTGGTCAGAATATGTACAGTCAGTCCAGTTTGTATTTACAAGGCTGACAAATAATACTAAACAAACTATGAATTATGAAAGATTTGCAGCATCTGAAACCGACCACAATGAACATTTGAGTCACATGATCGGGTCAGCCACGATACGCCCTCTCAGATGTCATATCCTGTATTTTATTTGAACTCTGTTTTTTATTAGGGAAAGTGGTGTTTTAATTATAATTAAATATATATTGAATCATTAAAAAAATATTTTTTTATAAGTAATGTTTTAATCAATTACTAGAAACTTCAGGTGACCCCATTTGAATTTCAGGTGACCACATGTGGGGTCACCATGAGTTAAAAGGTCTGTAATGCTTTTAATAGTAAACAATACAATCTTAGAAGAATTTTGGCTGTAAAGAAGCTAGAACAACTGTACTGTAAGCAGTTAAGTTTTGTATAATTTATAGATGTTTCAAATACTTTTTATTTGAGATGAATAACAAGAACGTTCCAACAATCGCTACACGATTATTTCCACATCTCTAAAGGGCTGTATAATTTTTCAACCCTTTTCTATCCAGTGCAATGTCTTCAAAAGTCTTTTTAATGTTTGTCATAAACTAAACAAACCCTTTAAAAGCCTCAAAATGGTTGGAAAACACACTCAGATATCTGTAAACAGGTGACTTCCTTTTAATTTTCTTTGCTGTTCTAAAAGAACTGCAAAGAAAAATTAAGTTTTCATGAGCAAAGTAAATAAAAAGTAAATAGTGACAAACAGACTTTGACACAGCAATGACTTTTATGTGCCTCATATAGTAAATAGGATACATAAGTCAGTCAGGGATACTGTCCAATATACCAAACTATTTGCTTGTTTTTCAATCTGACCCAATTTTTTTTTTTTTTTTAAGAAAATGTGTAATTCTCTTTGAGTTTGTTCATATTTATTATTCTGTGCGTTTCTTTGCTACGTGATGGGTTTGTTTAAGTTGGTAAGACATAAGTAAAGGATAGTGCAGATTTTAACATTTCTCTTTGTTGTTCTTCATTTGAGTTTGCACTTATCAAAGCCTGAACTTCAGTGTTACATATTTCCCCCCGTACTTTTTCATAGTACTTTTTCCTTTATACTTTTATACTCAATCACTTCCTGACTGTAAGGCAAAAATAGTAGCTCCTGGGATTTGTATTTTTGTAATTTGCAGAAATGAAGGATCACACAATATAACACAAATAAGAGGAAATATGTTCATACATTGACATATTTATATATATCACAAAATTAAGACATAATTAACATTTAGACAAGCTTCGTTTTTCTTTCTGAACTCATGTGTTTTTATTAATTTCCCTCAATAAACACCACATGTATATTACATGAAATCTGACCTTTCCTGACTGTCATATCTAGGTCTGGGCTGCAGCCACTGATAAACACTGACAGGAGGCAAGAAATCAATAATGATGAATAAAACTGTAGATAACATTTGAATGATGCATAAATGACACATGTACCATAAGCGTTGTGGCTGTTCAACAGCTTCATATGAATGATTTAAAAAATTAGTATGTAGAAGTAGCATGAAGTATGTTTTATGAAATAAACACACATGTACCATTAAAGACACATTTTAAGTTCTCTATTCTATAAAAAAAAAAAAAAAACCATCATAATAATAAAAAATCTAAATATAAGATTAGGGATGTCCCAATCAGGGTTTTTTTGCCCCCGAGTCCGAATCATTTGATTTTGTGTATCTGCCGATCTGACACTTATTAAAAAAAAGAAGAAAGAAGAATGAAGAAACAGGTTCACAATGCTCCATTTTTTAAAAATTTAGTTCACCTTATTTTATCAACAAATCAATGGCACCTCACCATGTACCAACACGTACGACATGAAACATACGCCTCCTCTTTTCTTTCCTCATTAGCACCAAATGGTACTTTCTGGCTTTGAGCTGCATTAACTCAGAACTGTGCACGTGACCAAGTGATGCCGCGCTGCATGTGTTGATGTTTCTTCGCAAAGTCAAGACTTTCACTCTGTGCCAACGTGTAGATAGATATAACAAGTGTTAATTAAAAAAATATAATAAAAATAAACACAGACACAAATACGAGTCCTGATCGGGAGATAAAGCCCGATTCCAATCGAATCCCAAACCATGTGATCGGGGCCGATTTCCAATCGTGTGATCGGATCGGGACATCCCTATATAAGACATATGTGTGGTTGTGAAATGGATGTTGTGTGTTGTGATGGAAGTTACTACCATGTGCAGAAAAATACCATGACTACAACACACAGGCTGTCATATCCTCCTTTTTTAAAAAATAAAAACTTGATTGTTGATTGGAAACTGCATAATGCATCAGTTTTTTCAGATACGTTTAAAAAAATACATTATTTATTTACTTATTTTTTAATGGTATGTCCTTTGCAATGGATAACATTTTTTAAGAGTAAAACTGTGATACTTTTGTCTCCTACAGTGGACAAAAATGCACTGCTGGGTCTCAGGAGGATATATGTCTGAAATGAAGTAAACATTAAATGACCTGCTCCAATGCACACGTCAGCACAGACAACACACTTTGTTTTCACACACATTCCTCTTTCTATCATCATTATCATTTTATGAGAACAGGTAAATATATTTTATTCCAACTTTACAGGTTTTATCTCTCTGTGACTGCCACGCTGACACCATATTCCCTATTAGCTTTAGTCTCAGGCTGGGAGTATGGAAGACCCATCCGTTTAGTTTTACATTAATTTCCTTTTCTTTTGTCTCTTTGGCTCAAATTTGTGAGTATTTGTGTTAAATAGATCATTATTTTGCAAACAACAGCCATTCCCTTTACTTTATGACATGTGTCCTTTATTGAGCCCTAGACTTGTGTATTAGGGGTCAATAATGTAATAATGTACCCTCTGCTGCTGAGATTCCCTCAGAGGACAGAGGACAGGACACGAACAGCAGGCAGTCCATGTCTAATCTGATGAAAGCCTGCTACATACTCCACAAGTACAGAGAATTTTCTTCTTGGCTTTACAGTTCTCACAGCTTGTTCTTGACACAGCATCTGGGCAGAACGGGCAGTGTGTGAAAACTATTACGTGATTGGTCAGGGATTTTTAGTGGGTGTGGCTAATGCGGAAATGAAGAAGACAACCCCAGGAGGTCGACCCTAGAGGTTCTGGTGACGTATAAAATGTGACTTGTACAAACTTTGGTCTTTTACTTGCCACCTCCAGAAGATGAACACAGTTCTCATTTCTTGCAGAATATGTAGCAAGCAGAAGTCAAATAGATACTTTCACTGGATTGGACAGACTGTAAATGTAATGTAACTGTGTAGACGCAGGTAGCACTTACACACAACAAACACCCACGTATCCTCAGAATGATTAGTCTTAAATAACTTAAAAATCCATGTCTGTTCTTTAACAAGCCCCTTATATGAGAGCACTTTGTTAAATATATTCTCATTATATCAATAGTCGCTTTTCCATTGGACATATGCGCAAAACTTTACTGATGTTTACTAAATGTCAAGTGTGTAATGTGTTTTATCCATTAAATCACAAATGCAATCACAGATGTAATAATTACTATTATATTATCTCTATCCTGTACTAATTTGAAAAAAATATATATATTTTTTCCTCATTTGTCCACACATACCACACCATGTTTCTTTTAAAACTCTTATTCCTCACTTGTTGTAACATCTGTCAACATCTTTTTTTAATTTATGTGACTGTAATTGTTTCCTTTGCAGTTTTGCATCATATACCATTTGCGCTACGCTCAAAAAACACCAATAGTGCAAAAACTTTTGGCAAAATACTTACATTAGGTTAATTTTTATGCACAAGTTATATTCATGCAATTTGAGGGTCATTGGTCATCTTCAAATAGAGTGCAGTTATTGTTTGCAAAATGTAATATAAGTTCAATTATTTGGAAATGTTTGAGTAAAGATTGTTTTCTTCTATGACGCTAAACTACACTTCCATTTACTCCTATTTTTATACTGTTTTTGACGAGTGTGAGAATGTAAAACATCAATAATACTCAACAGCTTCTCTTTATCTACATTCAGACATCTGTCTGAGACAAATGTGAATCAATAGAATATGTATATGTAATGCACAGCTAAGACATTTTCAGTGTGGCAGCTTAATGCCAGTTTAATTTATGTTAGACAGATGCTTGATGTTTAACTTGTAAGGTTATTGGTAAAAGATCTTTACTTCCAGCTTCCTGTCATTTTAGGAGGTATATTTGCTTCTTTTTTTTTTCCAGGATTTGGTATTTTATTTGGTATTTTTTGGTATTTGTACAGCATTATAATGAAATATACATTACTCTAATGAAATTTCCAGGTGTTATGTGTTTTTATTTTATTTTCCTTTCAATCACATTATGATGTTCAATATAATATAATATTTTACAAATGTGCCTCCAGACGCATAACCATTAGAAATGATGACTAACTTTACACTTTTTTTAAATTTTTTTTTTAGCAAGACTGCAGCAATACCAATGCAAGATAACAGCAGTGATAATAGACGTGTCCTGTTCTTTGTTAACGTCACCATGGTGTGATGGCAATAAGAGGCTTATGGGTGTAGTTCAAGGGAGCTGGGAGTTTGGATAATTTCCTGCAAATACACATGGCTGGGTCATTCTACCAGTCAAAGGAGCATTGGATCTGGGAGCCCTGTGGTAACAGAGAAATGACTCATATTTATTACAACATTTCCAAGCCCCCGCTGAAAATATTACTCATTGCAATACTTTGGCTTTATTATCAGCTGGTTTGCAGGTATTTTCTGTTGCAGGTTTATAAGCATATGACAGTATTACATTAACATTCGTGCTGATAGAGGTGAGACAGTCTGTTTTTGTGAAATAAATTAATTATTATATTTAATAGAATTACATTTCCATTACTTCACTGTGCCTTCTACAAAGGCATGTGAGATGATAACTTCCACTGAAAATCCACGTATTGTCACTTGGACCAATAGTTTATTGTTGAAACCATGAATTATTCATACCCGCTCCCCAAGTTTTAAATAGACACATGAACTATCTTTATACTGACAGACAAACATGGGCAGATTCTTTTCTCAAACCACACAAATGCAACCATTTATCTCTTAATTTGTTAGCAAGTCCATGTAATTTCTTATTCATAAATTCATGGGGCAGAATCATGACCTCTGAGAGAATTCAGTATTGATTTCTAAATGCATTAATTTAGTTTCAAATGAGTAGAACATGAATTCTCCGCTGAAGGACACGTGGTTATGATTCATAATTCTGCCCTTTTTGTATTTGCATGGACTGTCACTGCTGGACCTTCGGGCACTTTTCTCTCTTTACAACCACACAGTGCAAAAGCCATTTAGAAGAAAAACTCTAACTGGAGTAATTTATCTGTCCTGTAGGCTCTTAAGACAAGAATTTTTGACACTTCTGACATCCAGAGATATAGTCAGGACAGAATCCTGACAGGATACTCACCCTTAAGGTGTAATTTTATGATCTCTGCACATACACACACATACATGTACATATATACATACAGTACACATACAGTACACATACACGTACACATACACATACAGTACATATACATACACATACATATACAGTACACACACACATCATACATATACATCATACATTACATATACACATACACACACATATACACATACAGTACATGTACATATACATATATACATATACACATACATATACACATATACATACACTATACATATACACATACATCATACATTACATATGCATATATACATATACACATATACACCTAAATATACATATATACATACATATACACATACATTATACCTATACACACACACACACACACTACATATACATATATACATATACACTATATATATATATATATATATATATACACACACTATATATATATACATATACACATACAGTAGTACATATACACATTATCTATTTGAAGCCTATTTCAGTATAAAGGTTATAAGTTAACGGATAACTGGTTATATTTTGTAGAGTTTTCATATTTCCAAATTCATAACAAGTTACAGTAAATTGACTGTGCTAACCAATGTCTTATCTAGTGTTGTCCTCTGATTTATAGGGCACCACTTTTGTCATGAAAGCACACTGATTTTTTTTTTTTTTTTTTTTTACTGGAATTTCATTCATATTATGAAAAAACTGTATTTTATTAGAGCTCAACATCATTCTGCTTCAATAGATACTCTGTAGTCAACACAGCATATTGATAAACAGCACAAAATTATAGTTCTCAACTGTGAAATACACAATGTGAAATTTGAAAAACAAGTATAACAGTAGCTTGTCAAGTGACCATAAATTGATGCCATAAATAATGTAATTTTCCATCATGGATGAACAATACTGATGTGTAGTGCAAGACATTCATTCATTTTGTGTAATTTCTTCATCCTCTGAGGGGTAGCATGGGCTGGAGCTGATCCCAGGTCAGTTTGAAGGTAGCGTACCCACTGGATAAGTCACCAGTTTAGTGCAGCGCTGACACATGAAATGAACAACCATTGATTTTCACATTCATACCTATGAGTGATTTAGAATCACTAGTTAACCTATTAAGACTCATGTCATTGGACCATGAAGCCTCAAAGTTGATTAAATGGAGAACATAAATGTTAATTTACCTTAAACTTAACTTAATTAGAAGAGTGGTGGTTCACCGCTGAGAGTTTAGAACAGAAAACAGACCTACATTCTTTTCCCTTTTCCTCCTCTATCATCTCTGACAAAGGCATTAAATAAGTAAATTAGAGCAGTAGGATTAATCGGATGTTGAAATAGATCAATACCCAAATCCATCCTAGACGAGTTAGTTCCCTCTGAAGCATCCAGAGCCCTGAGGTCATCAGGGACAGGTTTACTGTGTGTTCCCCAAAGAACCAAAGTGAAGCAGCGTGCAGTTCTTCTGCTCAGTCTCACTTGTGAACAAACTTCCTGAATACCTGAGGTCAAACCGTCAGCTCATTTAAATCAGGCCGAAAACATTAGTGTTTACTGTAGCATTCTCTTAAACTCTTAAATAATGTATTTTAAATGAACTTTAAAATCACATTTTATCACTGATTATTTTAATCTCTTTTTTATTTATATTTTAATGTTATTTAAAAAAAAAAAAAAAAAGTTTTTATATTTTAACTTTCTCTCATCTGAAATGTATTTTTATGCTTCTTCTGTGATGCTTTTATGCTTTATGTGAAGCACTTTGAGTTGTCCTGTACATGAAACACACTATACCAATAAACTTCCCTTGCCTTGCCTCAGTATGTTGCAAAATGCAACATGCAAATAATAAAACATATATGCAGTGTAGCCAAATACTGGTATTACTATTTACTGGCTATAGCATTCTATACATATGTTTATAGACTATATATAAAACTGTATATAGAAATGGATGGTACAAATTTGAAGAGCCCTGACAAAAGACAGACTATTAAATAAAATCTAAATAGTGTTTGGCTTATTTGGGATGCAATGGCACTGCTCCACTTATCTGTTTAAAAATTAATTTTGGCAAATATGTCCCAGATGTAAAAAAAAAAAAAAAAAATATGTCACAGTAATATTGGTCCCATGTTCTGTAGTTCATGTCACCATATTAATGTTGTTTTTAACTATATTTATTTCACTTCTGCGTGAATGTGACATGAAAGTCAACAGTTTAAGATTCAGACTGGGTCACATTTTTGGTGACTTATTTATTTTTGCCTTATGCGATTTTGCAGCATTGTCGAATTAATACATTAATAATACATTACAGATTACCTATTACTATAATCTAAAAGTAATTCCTTACTTTACAATGTTACTCAGAATTGTTATGCGTAACATGACTCCTGTATTACTTCTGAGTTGCATAGAGACTCTCATCAAAATGGCGTGTGCGTAGCAGAACCAAACCCTTCAAATACAAGAAGTAGGAGAGCCTTGGGATACATAGATTTGTGCCATGAAGTGCATTTGGACGGATACCTCAGTAAGTGATGCTATGGTCTACCAGGTTTGAATCCCAGCAGGAACACTTGCATTCTTTTCAACATTTTACATGTTCAAACAGGGGGTGTGGTGCCAAGAACACCTGTAGATAAATCCATAATTGATAAAGAATTCTAACTAGTCATTGAAACGCACTATCACAGCTGATGAGGACCCGCAAACAGATTAAAGGATGAAAGAGAAAAAGGCTCTTTACTGAGCTCCAGGGAAAAATACCTAAAAATAGGATGGTGATGAAACACCCTTTAAGTTCAACAATATAATAGCAACAATAGAGGGTTGCTGTCAGTTACTACAAAGGAAGTGTGAAGTGACACGCAAAGTGCAAATATAGATATAGCAACAGTGCGGTGTCACTGGAGAGTACCTGGTCGACTGGAATCAGATGAGGGGAGGCAAAGACAAAAGGTGTTGGCAGAAACATGAAAACAAACTGACAGAGTGTAGGAGAGAGTGAACTTTTACCTTCACAGTTTGGTTCAGGTCAAATTTAACCCAGACCAAGAGTTCCCTCATAGTAAGTGTGTATACCAAATGAACTACAGATTATTTACAATGTCTAAATAGACTATCCCACATTAATGTAATATATAAATATAATGTTTCAAAGCAGGAACAGCATTTTCTAAAAAATAGTTTTACACTCGTTTTTGGAGAAAAACATCTACTATTACACAGTGTCATGTTTTGCGTGATGATGATTTCTTTTGGCTTTTTTCCTTTCGGGGTTGCTACAGCGAATCAGCTTCGCATGTTAATTTGGCAGATTTATACATTGGATGCCCTTCCTGACACAACCAGGCTTGGAACCGGCACAATGGGACTTGCGCCCCCTTGTGGCTATTGGGATGTATAACATAAAGATCCAGGTTCACCTGAGTCTCAAAACGGCTACCTTCCGCACCAAAGTCAGTGGCGTTAACCACTGAGCTACCCAGTCACTAAATCAGTTTCATGTTTTATATAACAAATAAAAACATAAAAGTCTTAATGATTTACATATAAAATTGACCTGAACCAGCCTCAGTGTCCAAAAATCTGTAGCACCTGTACAAAAGTATAACATTTTAAAATAT
>JAPSES010050441.1:0-11813 GCA_029822895.1 Maxillicosta whitleyi
CCCCCCCCCCCCCCCCGCCCACTGGTCTGCCTCTGTACATACTGTGGTTTGAACAGGAACAACGAAGCAGGGAGTCCGGCTTAATAGAACCCGTGACTCCACCTCCATGTAACCTTCATGGCCTTTAGAAAAGCTGGTTTTTCACAGCTCACTGAACACTATCAAAACCTCTTTTTTGAAACTAAGTAGTTTCTGAGAACGCTGAGTGAATCATAGCGAGCTGTAGCCTGTAAATGACTGTAATCAGCTTAAGCCAATGGTAACCAGCAGCTGCGTCGGCGCAGATGTATGGCTGTGCGTCTATTTCAAGAACATTTCTCAGGTTAATTAAGTCTCCAAATGTCACAAAGAATGAAAATTATATCTGTGTTTCGAATCCGAAAACCCCTCATATAAGACACAAACCAAGGAAAAAGACAAATATTATATCACAGAATAACCATTGAATTCATTTTTATTTGTATGTGCTCACTGGTGAAAACAGTTGAGGGCATAAGTACACATCAGTTGCGGGATGAACCCCCATATTTTTACATTTCCTAACAATAAATAAAACTACAATGATTCAGGCATACTTCATTTAATAATAATAATAATAATAATAGTAATCCTAATAATAGTAATGCTAATAGTAGTAATACTACTAATAATAACAATAATAATAATAATAATGCTAATAATAGTAATACTACTAATAATAACAATAATAATAATAGTAATAATAATAACAATAATAATAACAATAGTAATGATAATAGTAGTGGTAATAATAATAATAATAATAATAGTAATATAGTTGTTTATAAGATAAGATATGTATTTATTAGTCTCACAAGGGGAAATTATTATTATTATTATTATTAAGTGGTGATAGTTGATTAAATACATAAAATTTAATTAAAATGGAATTAATCTTACAAAATTGTCACCGTTTCTGTTGGTTTTCACTGTAACACACACCGTCACCTCATACTGACCTAAATAATCCCTGTGGAATCCTACCGTGTAGCTCCACACACAGGTGTAAGTCGACAAACCGACAACAAACACAACACGTGTGAAGTTTTTCACACAGTGTCACAGAGATTCTATCAAGTTCACACGACTTTCAAGTAAAAAAGAAACCAACGTCACACAAACATGTGCGTCTTAACCCTGTTTGTTTGTTCTGTTTATCATCGGTGCTTGTTTCTTCTGTCTCTTGTTTCCAGTCTATGATACAGTCGAGGAAAGCTGGACTCGCCCACTCATTGGCCACTCGGACGTCACTAAAAGACGAGGAGCTGGTGAGTGTGTCGGTGCTTCCACATCCACGTCCACACATGGTCATATCATTAGGAGTGTGTTTGTGTAAATTCATCGTTAGCTGCAGAACCAGGCCTGTCAGGACGGCGCTAAATAATGAGGATCCAAACAAACCCAAACACTTTTCACCAGCTGCGCTGCCATCATTTGTAACGGTACAGTTAATGTATTTGCTTAAATTGTTGCAGAGTCAGTTTCAGATTTTAATCAGATGTAGTAACAGCATCCTGTCCCTGTGTGTGTGTGTGTGTGTGTGTGTGTGTGTGTTATGTTTCTGTAGCAAAATCATGGTTATGTTTTCAGAACATGTTGTTGTGCAAGTTACCTCCAAACTGTAATCCATTACAGATTACTAATGTTATTTCAAAGTAATTCATTACCTTATAATATTACTGTCTCAGAATTGTAATGTGTTACATGACTCTTGTATTATTTTTCAGTTACATCATTGTTTTTCAATCTTGGGGTCGCCTGGAACTCAAACAGGGTCATCTGAAGTTTGTAGTATTACTTTTTTTTACATTACATTTGGCTGACGCTTTTATCCAAAGCAACTTACAAGTTATAGGCATGTTTGTCATTAAGCCTGGGATTTGAACCGGCAACCTTCGACACCAAAGTCAGCGGTGTAAACCACTAATCTGTCCAGTCGCTTCTAATACTGATAAAAAAATTAAAAGTTCTTTTAAAAAATATATATGATGCGCTGGCAGAGACGATTCAGAAAAGACAAACTGTGAAAGTGAACGACCTCTCCAACCACCACCGAACATTCATAGGCATTCATACAGTGTGAGTGGGATTTGAACCGCCAACCCTGTAGTTATTGAATGACCTGTGCTACCTCCTGAGCTATGGCCGCCCCCAAAGGCTGCTCTAAAAGACTCTGAAGCTGCTGTTCATAGTATGATTTCACCCAGGAAGCACACTTGTACTAAATGTTTTGTATAAATAAAAGTCTTCACACATAATCCATGTAAAAGTAACGACGGAGAAGATGAAACTAAATAAAAACACGTAATAAAATGAAGATGTTGTAGACTTACTGGAAAGAAGATGTAGACATGACAAAAGGAAAGCAACATAACAAATAGAATAATTAGCAGTAACTGTATTATATCAGTACTTATACTTTTACCAGATTATTTATTCATAAAAGTCTCTGCATTTTTACTGTAAAAAATATAGAGTGAATTTTAAGCACAACAGTAATATCACACTATTAAAGAACCCACAGCTGAAGATAAAGACGGCAGGGTTCCATATGTCCGGTGTGTCCACGTTCATGTGTTCAAACAACAGTAAACAGACGCTGACACTATGAGCGCACGCAGATAAACAATCCCTCAGGAAGCAGGTGTGAGCCGACTCCAGCAGTGTTGGACCTGGAACGCACTGATACGGTTCACCAACATGTCCATCCGTAGTAAAGACAGTGGTTTATTCCTCCAACATGGGACTGGTACAGCGTCACAAAGCCCTTAAAACTGCAGGAGGAGACAGGATGAGGAGGCGGTGTTGGACGTGTTCTGCTCCATCAGTGGGACGGTGCAGTTCTAACCAGTCCAATATACTTTATTGTTTCCAGTCTGCAATGGTTTTGTTTGTTGTAGTAGTAGTAGTTGTTGTTGTTGTTCTTCTTCTTATTATTATTATTTATTTATATTATTATTATTATTATCATTAGCTTTATTATCATTATTACAATTACTTTATTATCACTACTCAGTTAGTCTGCTGTTGTTTTTTTTTTTTTGTTTTTTTGTTTTTACCAGTCGGCTGCTTTCCACTGTGCACTTGTTTTTTTTTTTTTTTGTTTTTTTTTGTTTTTTGTTTTACTACTTAAAAAAAAAAAAAATTATTACTGTTTTCTTATAATGTTTTTTACACTGTACATTTGGTGTTGTGCTGCTAACGGAACCTCAATTTCCTGAGGGTTCTGTCCAAGGGATCAGTGAAGTTCTATCAAATCTAATCTAATCTAATCTAATCTAATCTCATTTTACCTAATCTAATCATATGTAGTCTAATCTAATGTAATCTAACTTTATTTTACCTAATCTAATCGCATCTAGTCTAATCTAATCATATCTAGTCTAATCGTATCTAATCTAACCTTATTTGACCTAATCTAATTATATCTAATTATATCAAGTCTAATCTAATCTATCATCATCATATCATATCTAATCGTATCTAGTCTACTCTAATCATATCTAATTTAAATTGTATCTAATCTAATCATATCTAATTGTATTGAATTGAATTGCCTTTTATTGTCATTGCACATATTTCAGAGTAATGGAATGACATTCCATCTAATCTAATTTAATCATTCTAATCGTGTCTAATTGTATCTAATCTAATTTAAACTAATCTAACCTTATTTTACCTAATCTAATCTAATGTAACCTTAATGTACCTAATTGAATCAAATCAAACTGAATCTAAGAATTTTATCAGAATGATGCCGCACTAAAATAGTGCCGTAAATTAAAGAAACCTTTTTTTTGTTTGTTTTTTTTGTTTTGTTTTTTTTTTTGCCACATTGTGTTTTTGTAACAGTGAAGTGGAGGAAGTCATTGTAGGAAACAGTTTATCAGTTTAACTGAGCCCTGTCCATGTTATGGGATGTCTGCAGTTTATAAGCAGGTAAATCAGAGGTAATAAAAACAGGTAAAAACAGGCTGGACAAATGAGAATGTACAAACAAAATTAGTGCTTGTCAAATCAATAAAACGTAAATGAAAAGTGTGGCAGCAGCAGACAAACAGCATCATAAAACACTCTGTTTTCTCCTGCAGCTCCACTTCTACCAAAGCTGTGACCATAATAAAACGTATGTCCAGTGTAAATGCCGTGGTTCATGTCAGTTCATCTCCTCCCACACTGAACCACAGCAGAATTTAGTTCATCAATGGACAGGCCAACAATTATTTATTTAAAAAAAAAAAAAAAAAAAAAAAAACAGAAGACATGAGGAAGTATGAGGAAAAACTATTCCCATGACTGAAAACATTATTTCTGTCAGTTTTAAAGGATGGTTATCATCCCTGAGTGATTTGTGAATTTAATCATCTTTATAGTCAGAACATGCGTTACACACAGTAAAAGGTTAAATATTTCACAAATTTATAAACGATCAAATCCTCTGAATTATCAGAATACGAAATGCAATAGTACAATAACAAGAAATTATAATTGGACAATATAAAATAACAATGTAGCCAAATATCATAATCAGCATAATTAAAAATAATCCAATTGCAATATAATATAAAAATGATACTGTTATATGATAAAAATTATTAATTATTATTATTACTATTGACCTGCTTTTTTCTAGTTCATTCTTTTGTTTTGTTGTATTTTTATTCCACTCCCTCTTTGTTTGTTTTCCTCTGTTGACTGTCTTTCCACTGTGACCTTTACTCAAATCCTCACCCGTCCCCTCTCCATCTTTGTGTCTCCACCCACAGAAAACCCACGTCTATAAGAAGACGCTGCAGGCTCTCATCTATCCCATCTCCTGCACCACGCCACATAACTTCGAGGTGTGGACGGCGACCACGCCCACGTACTGCTACGAATGCGAGGGCCTGTTGTGGGGCATCGCCAGGCAGGGCATGCGCTGTGCCGAGTGCGGGGTCAAAGTTCATGAGAAATGCCAGGAGCTCCTGAACGCAGACTGTCTGCAGAGTGAGTAGAGTCATTAAACCACCAGGAAAAACTAATGTGTAGGAACGGCTTAAATCCACCTTTAACTATGCAGTGATTCACTATTTACCCTTCAGCCATCGACCACGGGGGGGTTGTCCTACCCTCCTGTCCTGCCCATCTGTACGTCCAACAGTGTGATGAGTCTTTACAAAAATTTATTTTTATATCTCATTTATTTCTGGTGTTTGAGTGAAAGTGTTTGGTAAGCTCAAGGTGTTTGGACGTCAAATTATCCAAGCCAAGGGGACAGTGATTACCCATCATGCCTAGTGTCTACAGTACAAGCCAAGGGGGCAGTGATTACCCATCATGCCTAGTGTCTACAGTACAAGCCAAGGGGGCAGTGATTACCCATCATTCCTAGTGTCTACAGTACAAGCCAAGGGGGCAGTGATTACCCATCATGCCTAGTGCCTATAGTATAAGCTAAGTGGGCAATGATTACCCATCATGCCTAGTGCCTACAGTACAATCCAAGGGGGCAGTGATTACCCATCATGCCTAGTGCCTATAGTATAACCCTGTGGGGGAAGTGATTACCCATCATGCTTAGTGTCTACAGTAAAAGTCAAGGGGGAAGTGATTACCCATCATGCCTAGTGCCTACAGTATAAGCCAAGGGGAAAGTGATTACCCATCATGCCTAGTGTCTACAATATAAGCCAGGGGTGCAGTGATTACCCATCATGCCTGGTGCCTACAGTTTCTGATCTAGGGTTGATTCAGTTGATCAGATCTATGATCAATAATGTTGTGTGTCTAAAAATTACAATTACAACTGTTATTTACATCTATAAGTGTTAACATTTATGAAGCAGCTGAAATGTTGTGGTTATATTGAACATGACAGTGTGGTCAGTGTGGTCAGTGTGGTCAGTGTGGTCAGTCTGCAGTAAATTAGTGCTACTTAAGTTAATCTACATTAAATGAAAGGCTGCGATGGCTCAGTTTCATAACAGAAGGCCTCCAACCGATGGGTCACATACTGTAGATTTTTCCCTGTTTCATATACAGTCGACAGTAGTGATGGAACACAGATGTCCTCTATTAGACTGAACTCTTTAATGAAGTAACGTTCTTGTAGTGTTTAAAACATGTCCGTCTTCATCCAGGAGCAGCTGAGAAAAGCTCCAAGACCGGAGCAGAAGATCGGACGCAGCACATCATCATGGCCATGAAAGACAGGATGAAGATCCGTGAGAGGAACAAACCGGAGATATTTGAGGAGATCCGTAAAGTCTTCAACATCTCCAAGATGATTCACGCCCAACACATGAAGAGCATCAAGCAGAGCGTCCTGGATGGAACGTCCAAGTGGTCGGCCAAGATCTCCATCAACAGTACGTTGTCACACATTCACACATTTCACACAGCAGAGACGCCTCATGTTGGCTGTGGTTTGGTTTTTCATCAGGTGTTCAGATTGGCCTGGTCTGGTTTGGTCTGGTTTGGTCTGGTTGTACAACATATAATTCCATTTTAGTCCTAGTCAAAATAATTCACAAGAGCTGCTTTTTAAAAACTCAAAAGCAATAATAAATTACGTTTCACCTTACCCTTACTTCAAGGTTACTTTCTTTATACCCGTGGGTAGATTTGTTTTGCAGACAGAGTGACTGTCTGTGGCAACAAAACACACACTGAACCTGTTCGGCAGGTACTTGATCCAGTGTCAAAATAAAAAGAGTTCAGTGCTCCACCATTCATCAGTGTAGCAGCATGGATAAGTAAAAGGATAAAATAAATAAATAAGATCAAATAAATAAAAACAAGATGCAATAAAACGCAATAAAAACCTCAAGAAGATAAAAGGGATAAAAAGGTAAGATAAAAACATAGAATTTACAAATTAAAAGTCACAATGATGATAAATAGAGCAAAGAAATAGGATAAATATGTGAATGTCACTATTTATTATTGATCTCGGTGACGGTGTCAGGAAAAAAGCTCTTTTTATAAACGCTGTGTCCTGCACCTTGGGACTGAAAACCATTATCATTATGAAGAACTGATGAGCCATCCTCTGTACCTGTTTAGTGGACAGGGAGGCGGGACTAGACAGGGACTCACCAATCAGGCGACTGGACCAGATTACATTAGATTAGGTTGGGTTATATTATATTATGTTAGGTTGGGTTAGATTAGATTAGATTAAATTGGGTTAGATTAGGTTGGATTAGATTATATTAAAATTGATTATATTAAAATAGATTAGAGTAGGTTGGATTGGATTAGATTAGATTAGATTAGATTAAAACATATTATATTAGATTAAAATAGATTAGAGTAGGTTGGGTTACATTAGATTAGATTAAATTGGGTTAGATTAGGTTGGATTAGATTATATTAAAATTGATTAGATTAAAATAGATTAGAGTAGGTTGGATTGGATTAGATTAGATTAGATTAAATTAAAACATATTAGATTAGATTAAAATAGAATAGAGTAGGTTGGATTAGATTAGAGTAGATTGGATTGGATTGATTGGATTATATTGGGATATATTAGATTAAATTAGATTATATTGGGTTGGATTAGATTATATTGAGTTGGATTAGATTAGACTTTATTGAACCCACACCTGAGTAATTCAACGGTCAGGGCAGCGGCAAAAAAGATAGTACAAAAGCAAACTATAAAATAAAAAATAACAATAGTAATAAAATATTATACATATTATATACGTATTTACAACAGAATGGAAATTGCAAAAAAAAAAAAAGTCCGACAGTACAAATGAGACAAGTACAGGATGTTAATGACTCTGTAAAGAGCCAAACATTGATCTGACCTTTGACCCTGTCTCATCCCTCCCTTCTGGGTTTTGGTTTAAACCCGTCCCTCAGACCGTGTGCAGCCGCACCGGCAGTGAAATGCTCAAATAACTACATCAGTTCAATAAACAAATTCAAGGTTACACTGACTGTAGCATCAGACACTCTTCCAGTTTACAGTAGTATTTGAAATAAAGCCCATTAGATCCACTCAGAAATAAAGTGAAGAAGGATAAGGTATTAAAAGACGCTGCTGGATTTTACACAACACGAGTGACATAAAAGAAAGAAAAAAAGTCAACAACAACATTTCTATACCGGCCGTTTTTTACCTGCTCTCAGGGGCAGCGACACATTCACATGTTAATTTTGGTGCAGGTTTTTACGTCTGATGCCCTTCCTGACACAACCCTCTGTATTTATCCGTGTTTGGGACCGGCACACCCCTCCTCCTCCTCCTCCGTGCAGTGGTTTATCCTTATATCAGACTACATGACACCTCCTCTTTCTGTCTTTGTGTGTTAGTATCTGATGATGTGCTGAGATATAGGTGTTTTTTTTTCCACTCAGTGAAAACCCTCGGGCAGCTTCATGCCTAAAAACAATTAATGTTGGCAGCGTCTATTTTTAATGTTAAATTCCACATAAAACAAACATCATACTGTCATCTCCAACAGGAAACTAAAGCCCAGAACAATCTTAAAGGCATCGTGATAATAAATATTCTCCCACAGAATGTTTTATTATGTGTTTTAATACATTATTTTGGGTTAAAATCGACAAAATCCAAAATCCCTTTCCTTATATTCAGTCGGGTCTTCAGTTTGTCAGGTTCTGACCCGAGGACAGATGGGCTGAACACCTGATCAAAGGGAAAGGGAACAGGGATTTTATGTTTGTTTTTTCAATACAAAATGAATGATGTTGTCGTAAATAAGGTTAAAAGACTATATACCCTGAAATGGGTGGGAAGGTCAATAAGAGCCAGACTGTTGGTTTTATGTGAATTATCAGCAGCGTTGATGAGACTCAGTTTATCACTGAAAACAACACATTTTAATGTTTAATATCACTTTAACACCAAACACAACCGTTTCCGCCAGATGTTACACACATTGTTTTAATAGATGAAAATATGGAGAACAGAATCATACTGTCTGAGACATGCTTCGTCCACAGACCCCCCCCATGTAAACTTATATACTCTATAACAGGGGGGTCAAACTCATTTTAGTTCAATTCCACATTCAGACCAATTTGATCTGAAGTAAAATAATAACATAATAATATATAAATAACGGCAACTCCAAACTTTTCTAAATATTTTAGAGTGAAAAAAGTAAAAATATGTTACGAAAATGTTTACGTCTACAAACTATGCTTTAAAACAATATGAATAATATAAACAAACTGAAAAAATTAGTGTAATTTTAACAATATCCTGCTTCATTTTCACATGTACTTTATAACGTACAGATCACAGTGGATCTACAAATACACAAAACATTCAATAACAGATAATAATATTGTTAAAACTGCACTTAAGACATTTCAGGTTGTTCATATTTCATCACATTATTTACACGTTTTGCTAAATTTTACATTGTTTTAGAGTAAATACATGTAAATATTGACAGAGTTGTGAGTTTTTATTAGATATTATGGTAGTATTTTACAGATTTGACCCACTTTAAATTCAATTGTTCTGTCTATCGAACTGAACTAAAATGATTGTTAATATGTTTGTTTAATTTTAACATTTCATAAAGTCATCACAAGGGCCGGACTGGACCCTTTAGCGGGCCGGATTTGGCCCCCGGGCCACATGTTTGACACCCCTGCTGTATAATATGTATATTCAGTGGCAGTTATGGGGGGTTGATAGGTGCTTAAAGTAACAGGTCACATAAACATTATTACATCTCAGCAGATATCTAGAATCCATTGAGTTTTCCTCATTGATAAAAGTTGTGAATCGGAGCCTAAAAAAAGAAACCGTCACAAATTCATGGAACTTTGTTCTTTCATGCGGCAGATGTAGACAACTTGAAGAGTTTATCTGTAAACGTGTTCATGTGAAACAGCGAGCATCCTGTTCTCAAGACCCTCCTGGTTGCTTGTTACCAAAGCAACCAAACACATCTCCCCACTAGTGTTGCCGTGGCAACCATCACACCTTGTCTCCTCCATCAGCTGCGATGAACTTTGTCGGAGGAGACACAGGGACAGACGTTCAGAGGGGCTTTATTCAGGAGCAGATGCTCAAGTCAGGGGTCAAGATCAGACATCACAGATTATTAACTGTGTGTGTGTGTGTGTGTGTGTGTGTGTGTGTGTGTGTGTGTGTGGTGGGGCACAATGGTTATCTAGTGTCAAGCATTTATAAATAAAGAAAAAGACCAGTTTCAATATTTCAATAAAATGAAAGAAGGATAAAAGTGTTAAGGAGACAGGATAAATAGAAACTTTACTGATATTCTTTAACCCATAAACACCCAAACATCCACCTTTAACCAAAACCATCCACTGATCTGAACTGTTTAATACCTGTTGATCCATTAATTCTATCAATACATGTAAGTAATTGGTGTAAAATTCAGTTTATCCTCTTTTCATGGTCATCAGATATGACCTGTTTGGGCGTTCAGAGGCTGCGTAGTTACCATGGAAACACTGTCATCTTCTATAACATTGATTCACCAGTAAAACCCATGGAATTACATCAGTGACAGTGGATGGACACACTGGGTTTACTGATATCATGCTGAAAAAGTCTACAGATATAATAAACTTCGACTTTATTCTGAGCTTTTATGAACATTCTACATGATCAGTAAATTAAATATCAGAAAACAATTGATTTTCACTTAAAGTTCACAAAATACAGAGGATAATATTACAGTAAAGGGTGATAAATCACTTAAAAAAAAAAAGATTAAATAGAGAGAAAAAAATTAATTGGGGATTATCACAAAAGTCGCACTGGGTCTTTACGGCTTAAAGGTACCTGGTAATCATTCAAATTATTTGATAATCTCATAATTCATTCGTTTTCAACCTTATTTTGTGTTAAATTCGGACTCATTTCAGGCTCGGTGTAGTGATTGGATGTGAACATTGACTCAGCTTCACTGGTTTCATGAATAAATGAATCTAAAACTATGAATATTCCAAACTCCCTGACTGAGACAATCACACAAATCGCAGGTATGATGTAGATGAGCAGACATATGTCTAAGAAGAAGGCAAAAAAAAACCCCAGTGAGAAACAGTTCCACGCTGTTTATCTGAACCCTTCATGTGTTGACGTTGATGCTCACTCAGCCTGTGCGTAAATGGACAGATTCGTATGTAAATACACACTGAAGTCATTAAACACAGAAGTCTTTCCAGTTGCCACATACTGTTTGGTTGTTTTAGCTTCAGACTGCCTCTGCTGGGGAACTGAACAGATATAAATAACAGCCTCTGCTGCAGATCTGTCACCTCTTCCTTCACACTTGGGTCAAAGTGGCAGTTTTATAGCCTTCTGGTACCTGTTGACCTTCTTCCTGACTGTATTTCAACAGCCTCTAATTGGCATCTATCAGAACACTTTTGTGTCACTTTGAGAAAAAGTAAAGTCACGGCAGCAAATATTCAAGGTGAACAAGTATTATGTGTTGGTGTTAGATTAAAAACCCGGTGCTACTTATCTGGCAGTTACAAAATATATATATATATTTTTTGCCTTTTCTTAAGTGATTTATCAGCATTTATTTTAATATTAACCTCTGCATTTTATGGTTTTTTTTCTGTGAAAATCCTGTATTTTCCTGTATTTATTTCACTAATTGTGTAGATGTTCATAAAAGATCAGATTAAAGTTGAGGTTTATTATATCAGAAACAGAGAAAACTGAGAAAAAAAAAAAGAAAAAGTGATTTTTTCATTAAGTGAACATAAACCCAGTGTTTCCATCCACTGTCATTGATCCGACTCCATGGGTTTTACTGGTGAATCAATGTTGTAGA
>JAPSES010050460.1:0-11812 GCA_029822895.1 Maxillicosta whitleyi
TCAGTGTAGTACATCCACACTGACTTACCCCCGACAGTGTCCTGTGAGCCCAGTTCTGGTCCGGTTTGGGTTGAAAATGAAAGTAGTCCGGCAAGTTTGCGGAGTCAATAGAATAAAACGTTTTTCTTCTAAAAACAGCATGTGGTCAAAAGAGTGATTTATTTGCATCACAAACTAATGTCCACGAAAAAGTCACACATATTAATCACTTGGTCCTACTTTCTCTCATTTCCTATCAGCGTGCTGTCGTGCTGCTGAGCACGAGTCAACAACTTTGTTCAACAGTGAAACAGGTAGACTAGTGTCATCTAGCAGCAGCGCGCAGAGATACGGAGAGAGAGAAAGTAGGGCCAAGTGATTATGAGATGTGACTTTTTTATGGACGTTGGTTTGTGATGCAAATAAATCACTCTTTTGAACACATGCTGTTTTTAGAAGAAAAACGTTTTAATTTAATGACTCTGCAAACTTGCCAGAGTACTTTAGTTTCGACCAGTACTGGGCTCACAGGACACTGTTGGGGGTCAGTCAGTGTGGATGTACTACACCGATGATGGGGATGAAATACAGATTCATGTAAAAAAAAATCTATCTCTAAAACTAACCCTTTAATATGTTAAAAATTAAACTGATACTATTTTTTAAGTTGATAGATTATATTATTGAATTGTGTCAGCCCTAAATAAAACTGAGTGAAGGAGAAAGTACTTAGAAAAGTTTCAGTAATATAAAAAATATTATGAAAATTACACAAATGTATAATATCCTATTCCATAACCACTTTGCAGATGCATTTCTTTTACTTTTTTTTTTTTTTTAGATAAATTGAAGAATAATTATAAGCTTTTTTTTATGACTTTCAAAGACTTTTATTGTCAAATAAATCATGTTAATGTAAAGAGTCACTTCGTGCCACTGCCAAATGTTTGGCCTTGACTGTAAAGCAGGTAAAACATCTATGATATATCATGGTGTCTGGGTAATAGTGGTTCTTTAATGCACACTGTCAGATGGCATCAATCCAAGTAGTGATTAAGTCAAAATGTCAGGGGAATCTGTTTAGAGCGTCTGCATGTTTTAATAAAAATATCGACATGTGGCGTCAGTGTTCCAATAATATATCTCAACAGAAAGCAACCCAACACAATTCCATATCAATATTGTGTCGTGCTCCAAATACATACTGGATGTCAGTTAGTAAAAAGTAAATAGTAATTAAAAATCATTGTGATAAATTAAATACAGGAAGACATAGCTGAATCGGACTGGAACAAGGCCTGTTTGAAGGCCCCAAAAATAAACCACTTAAATTACTACAGTATAAATGGTTAACAAGGGTTTATATTACACCTGAAAAACTTGATCATATCCAGTCATATTCCTGATACATGTACAAAATGCCAAAATAATAAAGGAACTTGTATTCACTGTCCATCGGAATGTCTAAAAATTCAAAGGTTCTGGAAGGTCATCAAATGTAGGTCTGAGGTATGTTGCGTCTGCTACCAGACATTAGTGTTTGGTGTCTTGTCTTGTCATGTCTTGTCTTCCTCCTGTATCGTGTCTGACGTCTTTACTTCCTGTTTCCTGCCTTTCCCGCTTTTGTGATTATCTGACCCTGTCCTAATGTGTTGCACCTGTGTCTCATTATCTCCCCCTCCTAGTGTGTATATAAACCCTGTGTTTTCAGTATCTCGTCACCAGTTTGTATTTTCCCTCATGTGATACATACCAGCGTTTATTCCTGCCTGACCTGTCTGATCGTCATCCGTTTTGACTCCTGGACTTCCTGAGCCGTGCCTTCTCCTCCCTGTCAGTACCTCTGCTGGTTGGTTTGCCTCTGGATTTGGAGCCTTTCGCTCATTACAGTACTCTGCTCTTGCCTGACCCCTACATGTGCATTTGCCAGATTCTGCATGCTTCTGTGTTTGACCCTGCCTGTCCTCTGATTAGTCTGTTCCCTGTCTGTGCCTCTGCTTGGATTACCTGTTTTCCCACTGTCCTGGTTATCAACCCTTGGCCTGTCCCTCACTAACGATGTTGGATTACCCTCTTGGACTACAGTTCCGATTTTGGAACAAATCATTTACTGTCGTCACTAATTCCTGGCTCTGTCTCTGCACCTGGGTGCACATCTCTGAGGTTGGAAGTAACGATGTATTAAACATCAAGACTCCACTCTGTGCCAAAATTTGTATACTGAGAATTTATACATACTGAGAGACAAACTAAAGTGTTGGACTTTGGACTGTTACTTGCCAGGAGAGCTTTTGCTTTGAACTGGCAGAATATGGAAGCACTTTCTATAAAACAATGGATCAAAGAATCAGACATGGGGGACTCGAGTCACATGACTTGGCTTGAGTCAGACTCGAGTCACAAATTTGAGGACTTGAGACTTGTTTGACTTGACTAACACTAATTAAAGACTCAACTTGACTTGGTTTTCATGACTTGAGACTTGACTTAGACTTGGGACTGACTTGAAGGGATTTGACTTTTGAAATTTAAGTATCTGCATTTTTTTTTTTTTTAAAGTTAGATTACATTAGATCATGTTAGATCATCATGTGATCGGGGGATCGGAGTGCCCGCACAGTCAGCAGGTCAACACAGGAGCAGCAGCGGTGGCTAGACCCAGAATTATTGAATTTGGCTGTCAGGATTATCCTGTTGATGATGATGATTTTGTCCTGTGTGTGTGGTGTGAATGGGTGTGTGTATGAGTGTTGTGTTTAGTTTTGATTCATGTTCTTTATGTATATTATTATTTGCTTTCTTTACCTTTTAATTGCAAAACTTAAATATCAATAAAAAATATTGTGGGGGGGGGGGGAGGAGTAATAATTAAAAATGTTATTAAATTGATACCATTATTGGTACTACTTCTAAAGTTAAAGAGTGGTTCTACCATGGAAAACATACCACTGGTTATACAGCATAAAAAGGAAATACTTCTATCAAGGATGACTGAATTTGTACAAATATAAGTATAATATATATACATATATATGTTTTCTGTCATGATATAATAATGCTTAATAGCTGTCAACTTAACTACTACAATCTTCATACACAATTTATATGGGAATTGTGTTTCTACTTTCAGAGGCAGACTGCAGTGTATGCTAATAATTTCAGTCTAAAACAAGCCTGGGATTTCCATTCCCCCGATTGATGCTTTCTTCCTCTGTTTCACAGAAAGACCCTCAGGAGGCTCATGTCACCTCCCTCACAGATGGCTGGGACAAACACAGAATGACGAGCCTCGATTTCACTGATGCTTAAAACATGATTTCACCAACTGGAAAACAATTTGAATCTTTAACCTATTTTCACACCGAGTCTTGAACACTGAGCAGACTTTCCTCATCAAAGCACAACAGAACTCTGAGACTCTGTGTAACTTCGGTGCAAGATTCCTCCCTAATTCCTACTCTAAAACAAATTTCACTACAGCTGCAATAGGAGGAAACATGATGAAACAGTCACTGTAAATCCTACATTGTTGGCTCAAATATAATTCCATTTATCCCGGTGTCTTGTTAGCTTGTCACTCAGGCGTTAAGACTGTGGTGTTGTTTTTAGATAGTAGCCCTAAGAACTTCAGTTTACAGGCTTGCATCAGTGTGTAGGTGTTTGTAAGGCTGTCTTGTCACTCCTTTAGAGTAAGCCTGACTCCCACTCGTGCACAGCAGGAGTCCTCTATAGCAACAGCAGACAAATTGACTTTGGTGGCATGTTACATGATCCCTTAAACTTTGAAGGTGAAAAGACACTGGAGGGTTTTATTTGTTCACTTGAGTATTTGTTTGGGTGCTTTTGTGTACTCCCAGAGGCACATGAACTGTCGGATATGAAAGAAACCTTATTTACAGTAAGAAGAACAAGTGGTGTCAGGCACAACAAACCCCGCCCCTCGCACATATTGTATCTTATTTTGACATGGATCCAGCTGATGTCATCATGTCTGTGCATGTGGTGATGTCAGCATATCAATTGCCTCTATATATGTGGCAAGTTTGAAGCAAATTAAAACAAAAGTGATGTTTTTATAGACATTTGAAATGTTGCCTATTGTAAGTAAATGGGAAATGAAAAAAGTTTTTTTAAACATCCATTAAAAATTTAAACTTTGACTTACATTTCCCAAAATTTAATGACATTTAGTCTTGGTCACTGACAATATGTAACTGTAATTTGATATGAATTCGACCAATAGTTTTGCTGCTAGAGCATTAACAAGCAAACCAAACCAACTTTTGGGGGGCAGCGTACATGAAAACATGTTCTCAACACATGCAGGTCTTATTGTATAGTGACAAAGCCATGTTGTGTCACTGCAAGAGCTAATGATATTTTTCTAAAATGACATGTCACAGCACATGGTTAAATTAGTCAATTAGTCTGTTTTTTTGTCTAATAATAATAATGCTGTCAAACAAAACTCACATTTAGTTTCTTCTAAACATATGTTATATCAGACTAATAAGTATTAATTACTTTACTAATTTAATTTCCTATCCAAGCAAGTAATTTACACCTACATATCGAGCAAGGACCTTTGCATATAGCTTGCAAACACCGGAAAATTAAAGGAAATTTATAGCAAAGGCTCATGTCATTATACAGTAAAGCTGCAATGATTAGGCAATTAATCATTAACTATTAAATTAGTGTTGACAGCAATGGTGATGATGATGAAGACAGTAATCTTTATTTACTGAGCACTTGCTAAACAAAGCAAGTACAAAGGGATCTAATAAAACAGAAAATGAACAGTTTGAACTTCAGTTTGACTTTCTAAGAAACATCTCTTTGGGCTCTGGACCATACAAGATGTTTGAGGATGGTATCATGGGCTGATCAGGATTTTCACAATTTCACGGCATTTTAGATGCTGAAATATCACTTCATTATGTGAGAAAATAATGAAGTGATAAATCAACAATGAAAATATTCCTTTTGTCTGCATTTGTAAACACCAAATGAATTAATTACATTTGGGATTTCTATTTACCAAACAGTCAAATCAGTACTGAATTAAGTTTAACTAATGAAGACGGGGGGGTGCCTTGAACCATAAGTAGCTGAGATAGGCTCCAGCGACTCCCCATGACCCTATGTGAGGATAAAGCGGGTTCAGAAAATGGATGGATGGATAGTGAAAGACTTGTGAAGATAATTTCTACTGTTTTCTTTGTGCATCAGGTAGTTTGAGTAGCCTACAAAGTGTCGGTTACTGCATTCAGTTGACTTTAATTGCAGGAGGTGTGGCATGGCATTTAACTAATTATACATTGAATTCCTCTTGTAGCTTAGACAACCTACTGATTGACACCCTGAGCACTGGGCTGTGGACCTGCTGCAGTGACCAAATATTCATTTGTTTTCTTTTCTCAAGTCTTCCCTTCAATCAGACAGGAACTCCAATTGTGTTAGATTTCATTAAAAAGGAATAAAGGAGCCAGAAGCAGCTTGAGTACCTGATGTGAATGGCAGATAAGTCTTGCTGATGTGCAGTGTGTGTGTGTGTGTGTGTGTGTGTGTGTGTGTGTGTGTGTGCATCCTACAGGAAAACACCACTGTCTACTGTTTAAATGACAGATCCACCCACTGCACTTACAATAACATGCACAGACCAGTGAATTTGTACACAATTGCAGTGTACGTGTATGCTTATTTACAACAACAGATGATACCATTTTTGGATTCAATGGTCAGTGAAAAGAATATCAATAAGCATGATGGTGAGGAGAAGTGGTGTCTCGCTCCATGGTGACAGAAATGCCAAGGACACAGAAACAAAGATGTACTAGTGAAGGACATCGCTCAGGTTGTCACTGTCTGAATACGTCTTCATAACACAGCCATCAGTAATATCTGATGATCACGGTGCTGCTTTGAGCTTGTATCAGTCAGCTTTATTACAGTCTGGAGACTTGCACAATCACGTACGGAGTAATCTGTCCACACCAAACTCTGCTTTGCATGATGCGTTTGAAAAAGGCATACAAAAACAAAACTGCATATTTCTGATGTGTTTATAAAATTAGGTTCAGTTTATTGTTCACAAGGGATTAGTCATTCCTTGAGAGAGAGGTTATAATGTATGATGACAGCAAAATGCACACAATCTCCAGACAAATAGCCTTAATTTGGATACAAATGAAATCAATTTGCATACATGGAATATTTAGAAAAATGCTGAAAATCCTCTGCGTGTATGTAGGTTAAGGAAGCATGCATGTAAGGAAAAGTAGGATTTTTAGACATTTTCAGTACATTTAGAATCAGACCCAGCTCACTACAGGATCTCCTTATCACATCCACACTCTGCAATCCTTTCTGTCTGCACACAGATGCCTTCAAATAAAAAAACGCTGACCATATATTTCTGTGGCAGAGATCAGCATTATGTAGAAACGGCTAAACTTCTGTCTAAAATGTGTCTTTGGGCACACTAAGGCATGATACTGGGGAAATCTGAAACATTCTGAGCTTCTTGTGATGACTGTAAATTGGAGTGCCCTTGCTATATCCATGGTGATATAACCAGAAAGTGTCCCTGCCCTTAAAATATATATATTTGTTATTTATTTACTATGTCCTAATGAAACCCAGACAGAAGTCACTTTGGGGTTAAGAGCACAGGTAAGTCTACAAAATAAAGAGATGTCTGTTTTACTTTGAGTAGAATGAACACACTAAGATGATTTGTTGAAATGACTACTGCACAATTGAGAGTTTTTGAGGAGTCTTTCAAACTGTACATGAATCATTAAGCTAATCTTATATTACAGTCACAGGCTTAATGAAAATCCAAAAATTGGTCTGAAGGCCAGATTGAGCTGCTCAGACTCCTGTTAATGTGCCGGTCTGTCTGCAGTGCTGTCTACTTCATTTTCTTCCTTTTGGATAAAGCACAAAAATTAACATAAATAAAAGTAAAAAAAAAAAAAAAGCAGCTTCAGCAGTTTGCATTTCCCAACTTTGGGTGCAAAACATTTACTGTATGCAAATGTGGAATGTATGTTGAATAAACAAATTAACCTTAATATGATTTTAGGTGCTTTGCTTCATTTTACATTTGGATTCACCTCTTCCTCTTCAGTTTGTTGTTTTGTCCTCATTTATGTTACAGCAGAGCACAAAAGATCAGTAACAAACAAAGTGCTTAGCACACTCAACAAGTGTTTTGAAGCACACTTGAGTACAGGATCATGTGAAATTATGCAAAAACACATTTGTTGTGAATTCTCTAAATGCAGGTAAACATAAAACTACACTGTCTTTCATCACCTCTGGCTTAGTTCCTGAGCCGGTCTGAGTCCTTCTGTCACATGGAGCTCAAATGTTTTTTTGTAGTGTTGCATAATGAGACTGAGAGGCATCCTACTCCTTTGTTTTAGCAGAGATACTGTTTTAATGGGGAGTATAGGGTAATTCACTTGACAAAAGAAGCAATTTAAGGTTGCAGGGCACTTGTCTTTTCCAAGTTCTTGTCTTTTTGATCTCTACATTTTTCAATTACCCCTATTCACATTGTAGCTAATGAAGATCGTTCTTGCACTTAATTTGACTGATGGGGAAGGTACTACCTATACAATAGTGCTAGATTAGAGTGGCACCTTGAATATGGGGCTATTACTGAAGAGTAGTAGAAAATACTGTATGCCATAAAGGATATCCTTGCAGGTGCCAAGGAGATAAAAGATTAAATAAGGCTTTCAGACTTTCAAATAAAAATCTTCCTGAATTGAAGCCCCAAAGCCAAGATTTAACAAGACTGTTTTGTGTAGTTTTAGTCTGGAAAATATCTGCAGAGCATTGACTGAGCCTATTAACTGGATGTTTTACAAAGACCAACAGATGATATGTCTGGGGCTCTGACTCCTCCACATACATGGAAAAAAAACAGGTTATGACAAATGCAACAATACAAACACTATATCTGATGTAAAAACACAACATTGGCTTCTGACAGTTAGAAATCCAAAAAGCCCACATGTACCAGACTGAAATCAAAAGCAAAGACCACCAACACCGTCTCAAGCCGGCTCTTTAGAAATCAGTTAGAATGTTTAGAGGCTTTACGTGGATGTGATTTGACCAAAATTACCAGGATAGATTTGAGAAGAAACAATATCTGTAAAAGGGATAATTTACTTTTTTTTTTTTTCATTAATTTTTTTGGTTTGAGATGGTTGTGGAGTTGGTGGAGCCCCTCCCACCTACCTATGGGTGAAGGTACACCTATTATCACAGTCACACCTATGGGTGATTTAGAGTGACCATTTAGCCTTCTGTATTAAAGTGTGTGTCTTTGAACCATGGAAGGAACAATATTTTTTGTAAAATGATATTCAGAGCTATATAAATATGATTGTATATTTAGAGCTTTATATGTATATATTTTTGTTTTTATCTTTCTGTTGTATTCATAATTTCTTTCTGGCTACTTTTTAATGAACTTGAATGGAGTGACTGTAACACCCACCAGTTTCCCTCTTGGATTAATAAAGTATTCTGATTGATTCTGATGAAGCTGGAGTACCAGGGGAGAACATGCAACCCCCTTCCAAGCTGGTGTTGGAATTGAACAGATGTCCCTCTTGGACAGTGTTTACCAGTGGTGTAGTGGTCCCTGGGGAACAGGGGTGAACTCTAAATGTTGGGCTTTTTTGGTTTGTTTTTATTTTTTAGTACTCTAGAAAAACACCCTGTTTTCGAAACAGTGACATGTCACAGTACGCTTTAGTTTACCCCAAAATCTGTCGGTAGTATTTGCTCATTATTATAAAATTACCATGACTTGATCAGGAGCAGTTTGTAGGTTTTATTGGTCACACAAGCAGCTGCATGAGTGTAAATGTATTCAACATGAGCCAAACAGGATAATATTAGCCTTTCATTACGATACTTTTCAATAACGTTAGCATTAGCCTACTCACACAGTTTAACTATTGGTGGCAAAATCTATTCTCCTCTAAATGTGCAGTCATGTGGACAATGGTTTAAAATAGTGACTCATCCTGAAACCACCTTAAAACTTACCTCAGAATTATGTATTCCATTAAAGTAGGTTCTCTCGATAAGCATCACTCAATTGAAAGATGTTTATTTTGCCTTTCTCATTTGCATTTCCAATAATCGTGAATCTTTGAGCGACACATGCAGTGACCTGTCAATCAGCTGGGGTGGCACTGGCACCTGAGGTGTCCAGTCAGGTTCCAAAGGTAACATGACCCACACTACTCTGCCTGTGATTGGCTCATCAATCCTCATGCCTAAAGTTAACCAATGTAATCAGTGAAGGCACAGAGTACGAGCCAATTACAGACAGAGTAAGGTGGGTCATGGCTTTACCATCCTAGTAGAAAAAAAGGTCAGTTTGGCTCAGTCATACTACCGAATGGTGCGCATCAGGGGGGTTTAGAAGTGGGTATACGCAATGCTGATGGAACAATAAGTATGTATATGCCATATACTGGTGTATACAGTGAAGGAAAATGACTGACTTTGCCTGAAAGGTCTTGAAGCATCTGCTGCAGTCAGTCAAAGTGGTAGACTCACTGGCATAGAACATTGTCATATTTAACTCAGCTGCTTTTGTCAGCAAGAACAACTGCTTAAAAATGGAAAAACTAGTATCTGCTTAAATGTCAAATGACATACCCAAGAAGGAAATGTAAGAAGACCAGGATAGGTTATAAGAACATGGAACCAGGACAACTGAGTTAGACTGCATAGTGATTTTGTAACGCAATATGTTCTCTATTAATTTTACAAAATTAATTACTTGTTCTTCCTTAAACCAGAGTATGCGCCTTATTGTCTCTAAGTGTTACCTTACAATTTCCACGACAATACCCTGAACTACAGCACTGGGGCTAACCACTGCACCACCACTGTGTTTTCTCTAGTATTAAATAATCCCAACAAAAACCAAAAGTATGACCATGTCTCAGTAACACTATCACTTTGTAGAAGAGTTTTTCCAGTATTAGTTCAATGTTTTGATAATATTCACATTCTGTCCCCTTTTACATGGTTTGAAATGTATTGATTTTCTACTATGCTTCCAACATAAAAAATAAATAAATAAATAAAAAATGGAAGCACAAGTTCATGGCAGGTGTCCCATTACCATTTCAGTAGCTCAAGGTAGTCTTTTGTGGACGAGAGAATTGCGGGACATAATACTAGACTCAACATATATGACCTTGTTTTGAGCAGCCGAGTATAATTCAATGTCCCTTCTACTCAGTGGGACTGTGAAAGAGATGCATGTAAATGATAGATGACTTGTCATTCATCACTGTCGTCACCTTGACACCAGGGAGGAAATGACAGCCCAGTCTGGGTGTGTCACTTCCTGTGTGCACCTACTTTGTCTTCGTCTAAAAGTGTTTAGCTGCCGAGTTGAATTTCAAACACCCTGATGTGCAAAGTCCAGCACAAAGGCACACACCGACCCATTCATTAAACCAAGCACTGTTATCCAATAATACATGAAGATATACATGTTTTTAGTTCCTTAGTCTAATACTCTTTGTCTTCAATTTCATTTAACCTTTAAAAAGTATGAGTTCATTTTGATTGTTTTTTGTCAATAAACTACACATTAGATATTACTTTTTTTAAATATCACCACTCTAGCTGCCGAGGAGATTTTCTGTCAGTATGAAATAAAAGTCAGTGTGAATGTTTGATCCTTCATAGCAAACATTAGTTAATCTATATTTTTATGACAAATTTGCATTCATGGAGTTATGGCCAAGGACTCTTTTCAAAACTCTTGTCATCAAGACTTCAAAGCCATCTACTTCATAACAACCTCTCAAAGGCAACAAACACCCCAGTTCATGTTACTCCTTCCATGTATCTTCTAATTTTCATCCTCTGTGTTTGATTTTTGACAACTTAGCTCATCAGTGCACCATCTAAAGTGTGCAGATGTCTGAGCATCTGAAAATGCATGTCAAGTGTCAAGCCTCTGCAAGATGATTTTCACAGTGCAGTTAAACTGAGGATAAATAATGATTGTGTTGAAGATGAGAAAAGAATCTTTGAAAAACTGAAGTTAGAAATAATTAGTTTTAGAGAAGTTAATATTTACTAAGGTTTTATGACATTAGAAAAAATGACTGACAGAGTTCTTTTTCCTTTGATTTATAAAATGTCTGAGTTGAATAGCTCTATGGGAAGACTTTATTCCTCGTAGAACTACGAGGGTACTTATGTAGTAGAATGGAGCTGCATAGACAGTAACAAAGCACTCTACTATGGACAGTACAGAAACCTAGTTAGATTTTGTTCATGTCTCTGTGTCAATTCGAAGCCAGAATACCTCAGTCCTTCCTCCCTGAAAATAAGTCAATTAGCCAGAACCTTCAGACAGAGGCAGTAGTATTTCCTGTCAGGTCATTTCAATCACAATACGCTGAAAACTTATTATGGAATCTTTTCTCAGTGATGCTAAAGAGTAGCCTGGTTATCACGACATTCCAACACCATGCTGGCATTGGGTCTGGCCAAGCGTATTGACAAAGCTGGTTCTCTAAAAAAAAAGAAAGAAGGGGGCTTGTTTCAAATTTAAAGTATCCGCCTCCTTCAAAAGTCTCAGTCTGCTATTGGTCGAAGCCAGAAAAGGCGTTGTCGAAGGTTAAACCAATCACACAGCGCTTTCCTCTGACATATGTTAAGTGACGAAAACGTCTTGAAGGAGCCGGCTAGCAGCGGGGCTAACTGGTAGATAATCCTTTGACCAAAGCCGGTCGGGTCAAGGCCCAAACATCCGTCCTTCCAA
>JAPSES010050471.1:0-11810 GCA_029822895.1 Maxillicosta whitleyi
TGACCCATGGAAGGATCAGAACTATTGGTGCAGTTAAACCCACTGAATGTCTCCTGGAATCAGAACCAAAGGTGGTGACGTCAAATACTGCATGTGTGACTTTTTTTTTGTTTTTTGGCTGGGCAGTGGATGTTAACATCATCAGCTATTGGCCACAAAAAGCACTTAGTTTGTACGCACCATTTCGTTTGAATGTTTGAATGTTACAGGCCGTTGCATCACATCCTCCCAGCTCCTCCCTTCAAGCATTTTCTGTTTTTGCCAGTGTTTGTTCCACTAAAGAAGTGAGTTAATGCAGGATTCACTGTGCCTTATCTGATCATATCAAAGTGGAAGCTGTTGCATATGGGATTTCTCCAATGACTTCACCACTGACCCTCGAATCGCAGTCACGCAGGACTCATTCTGTTGGCCACATTCCCATACATTGTTTCTTTTCAGCTGCGTGCATCTTAGGATTCCAAGAACAGTACTGTCAGCAGGAAGTTCAGGAAGTGAAGCACCACATGCACTGTAAATACCAGATACTAAAATTGACAGCTGCATTTATAGAAATCTCTGTCTCTAACTGTTTTATTTTCCCCTTCTGTCAGGGTGCACTGCCACATTGCTCCCAGTGGACTCAGATCTTTGAATGGTACAAAGTGTTACCAGTTATTGACATCTCAGCTCTATAATCTTCTGTACTGTGGTTGTATTAGTAGCTAATACAGCCCTAACCACAAAGCTCTGAAGGCTTTCAGTAACATGAATATTTTGTGGAAAACTTAAAAGGGCAAACCATATGACGTTTAACCTTTAAGACCAACTTGAATTGGCAGTTTTAGACAAGAGTGTGCTCATCTGGACAGTCTGTACCGATGCCACATTCCTGTGTTTGACCGGCTCATCACAGAATTTTTGGCTGACGTAGTCTTTCCCTCAAAGAACTGTAGAACAATTTGGTCTAAATACTCAATACTTTACACTTTGTACTATATTTTTGTGTTCACCTGCTCTTTTCTGATTATGACGTGACATGTTTTCCTAGTGAAAAAGAATTTTATGGCAGTAATTACAGTTTCTTCCAGTTTTAACGTTAAAAGAGCTACAACTGGATTTTCAAAAGTCTTACTTTGTCATTATATCCACTTTTCAGAGGGCTTGTAGTGCTCGTGCCATTGAAAAAGTATATAAAATGCACATTCAAAGCTTTTCTACTCAGCTAACATTCCATTTAGTATACTTTATAGAGAGCTTTACATGTAGTCATTGCACTAACCTAGTATTAATATCACTGCAACGTTAATGCGCTGGTTCCATTTCAGTCCGCATTAACCTTTGATTCTTTATTAAGCTGTGGTGGGATAAATTCGGTCGTCACAATCTAGGCAATTAATTAATGCACACACTGCAAAAGTATGCACAGGAAACCACTAACAGCATTTATTTCACCTCTATATTGTTAATATTTTAATAATGCCAGTGCAAAATTATGCAAAAATGCCGTTTCCAGTCGGATACAACAACAAAAAACTTAAATCTCCAGATACTAATGAAAACTAGGAGGAAGCTAATGCTTTGATTGGAGATTGGAGAGAGATATCTGATGTTTTCGGCCACATTGCTTCAGGTGTTTCAGTTTTAAAACATAATACTTAAATGTATTTTCTTGAAGTATCCTGTCCAACGAAAAGTACGCGACCAACTGCCAGTGGACAACATCGGATATCTTGTTGAGTCCAATAAACAATGTCAAGATTAGAACAAATTCACTTTATTGTAATGTAACACCAAGGAATTTCTCCCATTGACTGACTCCTTCCACTCATCCTCAGCCGTGCCCCCCACTCGTCTTCCTCAGGCCTTTAACCAGAGGCACCGTAGACAACCTCCCACCAGCCACACCATTACTAATCTGTCGTCTGATTCCCAGATAAGCCTTCGTTTTGGTCCCACCGCTCCCTCTGTTTAGTCCTCCCACCTGGGCTGCACCAACAATCAAATCCATTCAGGAATGACCAGAATAACAGTGATCTTGTCGGGTTATTGAAACAGCTTGAGATGTTTTATGAAGATGTCTGTAACAGGGTAAAACCAGTCTGTTGTGTGAATGAAAGGTCTTTTTCCCCCTTTAGTTTAAAGTATGATGTTGCTTTGAGTCTTTTCTCCAGTATTGAAAACTCTCCAGCTGTCTGACTGCAGAATGAAAGGCAATACTGTGCTGAAGACATGTGTTCCAAAGCTGACCCATAGTTAAAGCTTTGAAATATTAATGGAAAGACTGACACAGGAAAGAAAAGCCTCAGATCCAACTCCTGTATAGCACGAGAGAAACTATCAGCCATATTGCAAGTTATAATTTTCTTATTCAGGCATGTGCTTTGACACATCTGTCATTCTTATGTAACGAAATAACAGCCTCTCTATTCTTCTAATAACTTTACTTGACTTGGGTCATGTACCCTTAAATCTGTCTGTCTGAGTAGAGGCTAAAATTAGATAATCCGTGTGTTTCTTTCCATGTGTCTGAGGCAAAAAAAAAAACTCTGGGTCAAGTTAAAAATGGTAACAATGCTATTTTCATTATTTTAGACATGAAACATATCTCAGAGGACGATTCATGCGAGAAGAAAGCAGCAAAGGCTAGTTATATTTGCATATTTTATACTTCAAAGGGCTTTTTTATCACATAGATATTCTTTTCACTTGTAGACCGGGGCTTTATCTCATTGTATCGTGTGTATTTGTCCTGTTAAATCTGTAGCTGTGATTGAGTGAATACCAAAAAGAGCGGGAAATGCCTCTTCAGCTGTTGCTGTTGGTCAGTAGCGTGTCATTCTCTCATTCTGTGGCTGTGAAACAAACGGGGGGGACATGCTGTGTTTTTTTTCTTTCTGTTGGCAAGCTAGCTCAGTTCTTGTATATGTGCACTTTTGTGGAGCCTTAGCCAGAAGTGTGATCAGACGAGTGCTGAGGGCAGCTGCTTACTCCTCAGGGGTCAGATCATTCTCACAGGGTCGCTGCAGGGTCACCAGTCAGGTTTTGGCAACCGTTAACTCACCTATTGTATGTGTGTGGAACGAGGGAAGTGTAAATTATGGCAGAGTCAAGTGCACTGGTTTCCTTTTCTTTTTTTTTTTGTAGGAATAAACGTGGGCCCATGTGTCAAGTTTCCCTTTATTTTTCCTACATCTTTGTTGTCACTCTATATGTGAACATGTTCAGAGGATGAGCTTCATCTGCTCAGATCCAGTGGAAACTTTATCCTCTGCTCAGTGACTGCCTGCCTGTGAACCGTTGGTTGTTGGACAGCAGCAGAACTAATGGCTTTCACCAAGGGAGGGTCCGAAAGTATGCACACATGTTGTTCAAGGTCTAGCAAGACGGTAACAGTCAGATAACGGTTAAAAAAAAGACAGATGTTTCAGTTCAGTTGTGAAATTTTAACACTTTCAGATTTTTTTCAAACTAATATTGACTGTTTAAAAATGTAATACTGCATTACTGTTGTTTGATATTGGAGAAAATATTAGATACTGTATTTTTTTCCTTTAATTTTGAGAGATAGAAATAGTTTGTAGAGAAATAATTAGAAATAGAGCTACATTATTATGTATTTTATGGCATATAAGTAAGTTATTTTATGGCAATGGTTACAGTACTGTGGGATGAAATATTGGTTTGTGTACAACCACATCAAATGATTCAAGTTCTGCACTCTGAATGTTGTCCCAGTGGCTGATTTTATATTAATCAAAAACCAGGCAAATTGCTTGCATGCACTGCAGGCACCAAACCAGCCTCCGGTTCCTGGCCACCTAGCCTTTTCCTGTTACTGGATAGGCACACGGCATGTGTAATGCCTGTTGCCATAGTACTGTGGCAGCAGGGTGACAGGTTACAGGAACCAGTCTACACATTATATAACAAAGGTGCTGATCGGCTCTGTGGTTATAGACAAATGAGGAAGTAGTCCTACAGTAATGTAGCAATAGCAACTTATTGCCATTTCTTTTCATTTTAATACACTGTTCAACTGTTGCTCAATTTTTTTACTTTTTGCATCTACATCGTCTGTTTTCTAACCACCTCCTGTTCCTCACCTATTTTCCATTTGCTGTGGCCACTGACTTGCTAAGGGCTGGGCCTGCTATAATTATTTGATAAAATTATTTTGACTGGTGATTTGATCTGAATACAGAGATTGCATGTCAGTCCAAAGCAACAACCTCTGTGTGTGCAAAACCATTACATAAGAATAAATCGTCTTATATCAGACAGATATTAAAGATTTGTCATGGAAAAATGTGAACCATGTGAGTTTTCCTTGTGTATCAAGCAGTAAATAAGTTGTAGCATGACATGTTGGGGTAAATTTGCCAGATTTGACATTGTATATTCTTTGATGCTGAAAAGACATATTATGCAGCCTTATGCTGGATATTTGCAAATGATATGATTCTCCTCTGATTTGACTGAGGTTGGTCTCTGACCACAGCTACACAAAATCCGTTGGAAAACCAGCAATAAAATCTGACTTTATACTTGTTTCTGATTTCTGTGACAATGTAATTCTGGGTTTTCCTGAAGGGTTTGGGTAGAGATCTTAATGCTTTGCCCTAACAAGTAGGAAAAATATATAAGAGAGCATTTGCAGTTCTTTGTGTAGTAATAGCACTAGCAGGAGTGTATTTGGTGTGCTTTCACATTCACACCCTCACAGTTAATTCCCTGAGGATTTATGTGTTGTGGTCCGTGGCGTGCACAGCAGCACCACACTGCCTGAGTGCTGTCGGAGGGAAGCCTAGAAGAGATGTGGGGGTGGAGGAGGTGTAGGGAGCAGACAGGCAAAAGTTCACCCACAGCAGGCAGACTGGTCATCTGAGGTGGAGCACTCAGCCTGCCGCCAGACTAGATATCTCCTTCAGTTAAAAAAATACCAGGAGTGTTGATGTTGGATGGTGGACGTGGTGCAGTCAGGAGGGAGGAATATGTAGTGTCAGCCAGACTCAAGCCCCCCCTCTTTCTGCTGCCACACTCCCTTTCCCCTTCTTTCACTCTTACCTCTTTCTATTTTCCCCCTGCAATTTTTCAGTCCAGACAGTTTTTTTTCCCCCATGTTCCGATGGTGGCGCGATAAAGTGTGTTGCGGGTTTTCTGTCAGACTTAACGTAAGCTCAGCTGGGCTCCACATGCAGGTGTTGTAAGACTTTGACATCCAATCCCACTTCAGACTTGGGAACTCCTTGTTGTCGAGCCTCAGCGGAACATTGGAGTGTTATTTTCATCATGTCGCATCTATGCTTTAGCGTCTGGTGGACTGATTTCAGACCGCCAGCGGGGAAATAAAAGACCAAATCCTGGCCAGACTGAGTGTGTTGTTAATGGTTGCCCTTATTTTACCTGGCATAACAGCTGTGATGTCATCCTCCGTCCATCCTTTGAGACAGAGCGGATAAAGGATGATAGATGGGCATCCTGCAGCAGTGCTGTCACATTGCACTGCGGTGGTTTGCTGGTTTGACAGAACAGTAAAATGCTAAATATAAAACATGCATGCTCTGTATTTTGCAACATTATGTCTAATTTGATTTCACTCTCTTTGCATTTCCATTGCATGCAACATCAAAACACAGCATAATTAGGCCAATAGAACTCTTTTGGCACAGATTGCTTTATATGATGTTTTTGATTTAAGATGTCTGCCCCTCATGTAATTAGGTGTTCTTATAACTTTTCATGCAGACATAGAACATCCTGCTCTTGGTCTGAGCGTCTGTCCTTGTCTTTGATTTACGAGGCCCCCCTCTTTTTGTGAGAGGTTGTATGTCCTTCTGCTAAAATAGATTTGGTTGCATTTTGGGCTTTGTCATGAGGACCAGCTCGGCCAGTTGGCAGCTACGTCAGTCACTGTCCATTTAATCACTGCTTCACTGAGAGCCCCCCCAGGGAAGTGTGAGTTTTGGCATTCATTGTGTTGTACTTCTATTTTTCTTTTCTTTTTAAAATGAGTCTAGTTTTGGAGGTGCAAGCGTATCCTCTGTTTTACGAAAAAAAATGAAGTCTAATTTAATAAATCCTTGTATTCAGGGAAAATGTACAGAAAATACAGTACTGTGCAATGGTCCTAGATTAGGTATGTTTGTTTAGTGAAGTTGATCACACATATACATTTCTCAGCCTCTGTATTAAGATACAATCTAGTGTATCTGAAGTATGTACAGCATTAAACACACAAAAAACAGAAATAAATTGGTTCTATAAACCAAAAAAGTAATATATTACGTGACCTTCTTTCACGTTTAATGTCTTGACCCCTTTTGTTCAGACAGTATGAGATTTATTGCATTAATTTCCTGATGTTTTATAGGTTTCATTCAGCTATGTCAGATGTTTCTAGCTGTTTGTGCTGCTTCCTATCCTGGGGTCAGGGGTCACACTAAATAGTAGTTGCTTTTCCATTGGAGATATGTGCAAAACTCCACCAATATTTACTAAATGTTGATAATAACACAAGTCTGAAATGTTGGGTTTTCCATTAAATCACAGCAATTTCTTTATTTATTATCATGACATGACACAAGAAGTCATGCCATAAACATAGTGATGAATGTAATTATGTTGATTTACAGATCTATTCATTATTATTATATATTACCCCAGTATCCCGTACTAAATTAAAAAAAATGACTTGGTTTCTTGGTGCACCATGTTTCTTTTAAAACTCTTCTTCACATGTTGTAACGTTCATCAACATCCATTTGGTTTATTCATATGACACTAGTTGCAAAAAAAAGGTCTTTTCATTACAGTTTTACATGGTATATCAATTACACTATGCCCAAAATACAATAAGAACTTTTTTTTTTTTAATCAAAAATGGAGAGTTTTGGGGAAATTGTTGATTCTCTATTACGCAAATTTTTACGCACAACATTAACCCATAAAGACCCAGTGCTACTTTGATGGTCATTAGAAACAGAGAAAACTGAAGAAAAAGGGACTTTTTCCACTAAAGCACATCATTATCTGAACATAAAACAAGTGTCTCCATCCACTGTCATTTATCAAACTCCATGGGTTTTACTGGTGAATGAATGTTGTAGAAGGTGAAGCTGTTTTCATGTACACTACGGAACCTCTGAACACCAAAATGGGTCATATGACCATAAAAAGACGACAAAGTGCTTTTTACACCAATTTTTTTGGCTTGATAAGTTTAATGGTCCAGGAATGATGAAACATTTTAGACCAGCAGATGATTTGGTTGCCAATGGTTGTTTGGGTCTTTATGGGTTAAAGCAACAACAACCCATAATTTCACACTGTCTGTAAAAATAAATGTTTTTACACAGTAAAGATTTGCTTTTAAAAAAAATTTTTTTTTCAATTTAATGTCAAAATCTGTATGATCTCTCTGAAAAGCCCATCCATTGATAAATTGTGAGATCGCCCTGCCCTGGGCGGAACTAAAATTGAATGTGAAACTATTAGCCTCACAGTAACTCGTTTATCGGTTCATTCTAACCTGATTTATTTATCAATTAATAAAGAAACAAAGAGTCCAACGGGTTCTGTCCTCTCATGAACTCAGCATCAGACAGGGTCTTTCAGCAGCAGCACATCAGACAAACAGGGCCCCAGTGAGGAGGTAGCATAGTGGGAGTGTTGGTGGTCCTTGTATTGAGTTCACTGAATGAGTGGGTGGGCCTGGAGGGTTGTCTGTCTGCGAGGGTAGATGAAGGTTGCCGTAGAAACAGGCCCTGGTAAATGGCTGCCACTCAGCTGTTTGGCTACATAAGTATTTGGCACTGTGGGCAATCAGAGGGGGGGATGGTGAGGAACTGCGGAGCCATAATGTAAAACTAAATCTATGCACTCACCGACTGCTTGATGTTGGAGTTCTCAGCGTGTTGTAATTGAAGCGTAAATGAGTAACTATCGCAGCTGCAGACATGTCATTTCTGTGAAGCCATTAGTGCAGATATGTGTGTGTTGGAGAGGTTTTGAAGTTTTTGCAGCGACTGCAGAACACTTGACGTAGTCTGGAGCAGAAATGTGAGCGGTGTTTATAGTGCGGCTCAGCTCCTCTGTTTCAGAACAGAAAGCAGACCTGTTTTAAGTATGAGGAACACATCTTAAGCTTTCAAGTGGAAATAAAAGCCTAGGCTTGTGAAACAATAGACAGGGCTTTGAACACATGTTGGAAGGGGTATTACAAGAGACATTTGAAGCTCCTCCACACCTTAAAGGCATTAGCATTAGGTTTCTACAGATTATGAGGCATTGTGGATGGTAAATTATTGGAATGAGGATGGGAGTGAGTGGCAACTGGATGCATATAACGTGTCTCTGGAGGGCAGGGGGTTGAGGTCTGACCGTTTATGTATGTGTCAATTTTGCAGTGAGTTAGGATATTTTTGACTCACTGGTGCTTTAAAAATGCACTAGGTTGCATTACATAGTCAGGAGTGCATCCTTGACCCTGAATTACTACTCCATGTAGTGCTTTGCAAGTAAAAGAGGAAGAGGCAAAAGGGGGGTATTAGGAGGCATGCAGCTAAGAATAACCCGAGAATCCCTGCTGTTCAATGTAGCTGAAGGGAATATGTTCAGGGATCCTACCCCCCACCCATCATCCATTCAGCCTTGTGATCCAGTCACAATTAGGACACTAAAGCAATCAATATTATGGCAAAATGCTGCCATTTCTCCAGACAGGAAGTGGCTACATCACAATGGGGTCTTCAGACAGAACCCTCCTCTTTCCAACCCCTTCAGTCCCCTCCTCCACTCCATCTCTTTGGAATTTCTACAAATACCCAACACTGATGCAACTTTCTATAGTAGGTTTTGAATTCTAATGAGGTTGAAAAGATTTGGAAAGAGCAGAATGATATCAAACACTGTGTTGATTACTGAGGATCACTTGAAGCTAGCATCCAGTCTGCTTTACAGCTGTTCTCATTTGTATGCTGGCACATTCACTGAAGCACGCTGACACTCTTGCATCTCTCATTGGTTAATTTGCTCTCCCCAATGAGCTGCTGTCTGTAGGTTTAGCTGGTGTGTCCCAGCTGGCAGACACTTGAGGGATGCTTGGAGAGCCGCGGCTGTGTTTTAGGGGTCACTACCTGGACCCAGTTTTGGCTCTCTCTGCAGTGCCCCACCTGCTCATTCCTCACCCAAACCACCAGGCTGCTCTGCATCGAATCACCCTCTAAAACACAACCCTCTGGGGCATTTGTGTGCCAGCTGCATCACTGTTAACTCAATAGCAAAGCCAATGTTAAAAGATAATAATGGAAATGTGATGCTTTTTTTTGAAGTGACGCTTGTAAAGGTAGAATGTGCCATAGGATAACTTGGGTAAAAAAGCAAAAATAAAGTCAGGGCACCGTGTGAAGTTACTTAAGTTGTGGGCAGTGCATGACTTAAAGAGAAACAGAGGTGTTCTGCTACTCTGAGCTTGTAAAAATCACCTCAACCGTTCCTCTAGATGCCCCGTCAGCATGTCACCAGCCAGAAACCTTCACAGCTCCAGCTTTCTCAGCACAATCTCAGTGTTTATTATGTTTTTACGCCACTGCTTAACAGTCTTAGATAAATGATCCCAGGCTAATCCTGCAACCTAACAGCCGCATATAACTTCAGTTGACCCAGACGTGTTTTAAATACATTGTTTTGTGCAGGTCGCTCACACTAATCAGTCATTAAGACCGATCACTGACTGACTGCATGTTTATTTGAGAAAATCAGTGACGTCTGTGCACTAGTAGACATGTAAACCACAAGCAGATTTACCACCGTCTAAGACTTACTTTGACTGACTTTGTAATGGTGCTAGGAAGGCCATCTCCTCTCACAGTAGCCGTGTTGTGATTCATGTAATTATCTACTTAGCTTTTCCGCTCCCTGTGGCATGAATAAGGGTCCACTCGCAAGTATATCGGGGACCTCTGCGGCCCACTTAGGAGATGGTTGCCGTGGCTACAGACCCGGGGCGCTGTGTGCATCTATTATGAGAGGCATGTGCAGTGAGACGGGGCAGTGGGGGTTAGAGCCTGGAGGGATTCAGTGGCAGCAGCTGTCCCATGACCAGCATCCGTGCACATCTGGAGTTGCTGGCTGGGCTGTCCCTACAGTGAACAGACTGGATATGAAACAGCATGAAACTGCATTTCTGTCATGTGGTTTGAATAAAATATGATGTAAATGAAAAGGGTGTTGTTCTTTTTCTTTTACTATTAAGGCTGGGAATTTAACTCCAATAACGTTATGGCTTTGTCCAACAGGTATTCTCATGCACTGAAAAATGAGCATATTATTTTTTTTTTTTTAAAACCAAATTTCAGTATCTTAGGAGTAAATCTTATTTTCAGAGGCATATTATATATTTTTATTAATGAAATAATGTTAGCCGAACACTTTAATTTAGTTAAACAGGGTTATTTTTTATTTTGTAAAATGTCATTTGATGTATAACAATGAAAACAAACTGAAAAATAAAAATAGATTTACTGTAATTGACTTTAGTTTAGACTTTAAAGCTGGATATATAAACCGTTGTGTGCAGGTTAGAGGTCATTTTGATGTAGAGATGTGGAGTTATTTTATGTAAATTCTTCACTAATGAAAAGATGGTTTTGTTTAAACATCTACTGACTGCTTTACACAAACCACGGTCCAAAAAAAAAAAAACAACACAAAAATAATTAACCAGGTCTCAGAATTTAGTGGTTATTGGTGGTACTGTCTGTATTCACAGTGGTAGTATACTGTGCACACACCCCTCATATTGAAGCCACTATAAAAATTAAGGACTACATTCCACTGCTTGTGCTAAAATGGGTCATTTCATTTATTGGATTGTGTATTCAGAGACAAACCTGAAAATTAATACATTTTCCAATAAGTCTGGCTGTCGCCTCTTGCTGAAAGGCGTGAGGAGATGAGCCTCCTCAAAAGCGAGAGCCCGCTAAGCTCTGCATTATCACATTAAAAGGGCAGTTTCAAAAATGACATCAGCAATGAAAACAGCTTTGCTCACTGCAAGATTATCCTTGGGTGTGGTTGGCTCAACGCTGTTCAGTAGGAGATCAGTGGAGGTTACAAAAACACTCACCCACATGTGGAATAATGTGGTATTGATTATTTAGGTAATGTATGTTTCCACTCTGCATGGGTCTGGGCATTTAAAAGATATTTCCTCCCTGGAGTATTTACTTCTACTCCTCCCTTAGTTTCATGTTTAAAGGAGCTGGTGAAAGTAAAAGCCGTGGGGGTGGAGTAGAGTGGAGTGGAGTGCACGTGCCATCGTCTGTCCCCTGAGCTCGCTGTAGCCTGGCCAGGCGGGCTAATCCACCCAAGGCTGGAGAGAAAAGATGATACCGAGATACATTTTTTATATCCCAGTAGCATACAGCTGATGTATACCGCAGCTACTTTCATTACAGAACTGCTTTAAGTGTGCTACAGCGATTTGCCCTTGATAACAAATGGAAAAGGAGTGAAGAAGACAAAACTGGTATTACAGTATATTTAAGGATGCATTGAGTGTGACCAAGCTACAAAAAGTCATTCACCCCAACATCCATCAGACTGCTGAATAGACTTATATATTATAGACCGATATTTGGATTGGATCCAGACTCCCGATCCAGTTTTTTAAAATCTGCTCGGGTTTTTCAGCGCACCAATTTAGATAATCCATTCTATGTTTTTGCTTTGGTTTCCCTAAAATCTGGTCCACATTTTCCAGCACACCTTCAGCACATTAGCGTCTCTCAATTTACCTCGTGGCATCTTCTACATTTTGAGAGGGGGGA
>JAPSES010050492.1:0-11810 GCA_029822895.1 Maxillicosta whitleyi
TATCTATCTATCTATCTATCTATCTATCTATCTATCTATCTATCTATCTATCTATCTATCTATCTATCTATCTTCCACCTTTTTATCATTATTATTTATTTTATTGCTATTCTTGTACAGTGCTTTAAATGCTTTTCCCCCTTATATGCAGGGCTCCAAATAAAATTTAGAATATTGACTTAAATTCTTTGAGCCTTTTATCAGTGGTTTTAACCTCTTTCACCTTCACTTGTGTTTGTCTGTCTGTCTTCATCATATTTGAAAGCCAAGAAAGAGAAGGAGAAAAAAAAGGCCTCAGGAGTACAATGTATGTTTTGTATAACCCAGTTTAGTATTATATTTTGCAGCCTTTCAGTACCTCTCCACATCCACACAGACGCTGTCAGCATGAGCCATGGGACATGAACACTCCCTCATTTGTAATCCCTGGATTAAGCCATGGATTCACATACTCCTGTCCATTCCTATTTTGCAGAAAGCATGATTTGATTTGAAAATATTAATAACTATCAAACTGAGCTGCAGTCATCTGTTAACCCCAACATGCCATAATATTAATGATAATAATAGCTCACAAAGGAAAGCCTTTGTGCTCCACTTTCATAATGTAGGGCAAAAGAAAGATAATAACAGACATACTATACAATTATGTACAGACAACGGCCAACCGCCACAATAAACTCACATGGCATATAATGCAATTCACTGATTCATAGTTTATTTTGTAGGTCACAGTCTGTAGTAGTGACCTTACAGGACTTCAATCTGTAATATTTTTCTCATATAAGGACACACTATAGAGATTGCTCAGCACAGTAATGACATTTTAATTTAAAAACTGGATTGACATGAATTTCCACAGGATTTTCCTTGTGGGGCATGTTCACATCATAACCTTATGACCTTATTTGGGAGAGACACACACACAAGCTATGAAAGTAGAAATATAACTAAACAGAGTCTAATGTGCAGTGTATGAATGATGGTAAATATAATGGTCCTGATTTTTCACATAGAACACACTGAGCACCTTACTGAGCATGTAGATGAATTGTAGCTCATCACATATTAACATGCACATCAACCACCTACTGAAGTGATTAAGACAACATTATGACCCACATCACTTTATAGGGTAAGGGGGATGTAGTATATGTTTGTCTGTGGTCACCTAAGTGGTTCCAATACTTATTTTAGAGTGACTTTTAGGCCATGTTTTTTATTTATTTATTTATTTGACAAATAAATTAATAAAAACATTTCAGTGCAGGACAAAAGAGCATCTCTACAGGAATACACTTGATTAATATGAACATATATCGACAGGTCCACACATGGTAGAATAAACAAAATTCAGAAAGATCAAACAAGCCCTACTGGAACAAAATGCCTTTCCCTGCTTTTAGTCTGTATACATTGATAAAAGTCATGTTTCTTCAGGGCATGATAATTGAATTTGATGAATAATTAATGTTGAGTAAATACTGGTTAAACAAAACAGGGCCCTAAAGACACAGAGCTGAGCATAAAAAATGATTAAATGGTTAAATGTGTGTCTGTTAAGCTGCTTCTGTGTCTGCGGTTTACCTACAATGTCATAATGAGCAGAAACAGTAGAACCAACCAGAAACAGTGGGCAGTGAGCAGAGGTGAGGGGGAGGGAGGAATGGGCGGAAGCAGTTGACAACAGTGGTTCAGGCATGTTAAATGCATTATTAAAAAGCTACTGCCATATATAGTCAGCTAAACCAGCTACTATATCTCCTCCATGGTGCTGAATACATGATTTATTTTCATCCGTATGTGTTTGTGATTGCAAGTAAGTATGTTTTAAGGGTGTGTACGATGTAGTTCATCTGTGTGAGTTGGTGGGGGAAGGGTGTGATCTGAACATGCTCCAAGGCTAGTCTTCCCCTCCCTTTCCTCTCTCCTTCTGCGCAGCTCTCCTGTTGCCATAGCAACGCTGTCCCAGGCACAGACAAAGTGCATGCGTGCACACACCCACATTAACACACAAGCATACGGGCGTGTTTTCTGAAAGGCATAGTACAAATAGTAGTAGACTGTAAATGTACCTTACACATATGGTTCACTTTTACACATTTGAATTATAGTGACAACTAAAAACACACAGATCAGTCCAGCTAAAACCACAGATCCATGTGTACTGGACCAGGTTTTCCAGGACCTACTCATACATTGATAATGCAACACTGCAGCAACATATTCATCATGATGGATGCACTTTAGCTGCAGCGCCTGCATCTATTTCCACCCCCATATCCACACAGAGAGCTTGACCTTTTCAGTCAGCCGTGCCCTACCCACTGTACCCTCTGGGACTCCACAGACCACCCCCACTTCTTTGGTCTACACACTATATCTTGCTTCATGTGACAAGATGTCATGTGTACTGTTTTAATGTGGAGAATAGCTCATTACAGCACAAGGGGGCAATATACTCCTTGTGCATGTCTCTCATACTACACCATTTCTACCCCCTTTTTACCTTTGTTCATATTTCCCTACTGAACTGCTAGATTCACACTCTAGAGTTCAATGTAATTATTTGATTAAAGATGGGAATGTCACCAATAAAGCACTTCATTTAGCAATGGTGTAAATAGAGTCACACCCAAATGTAGCAGGGCACTAATGACATTGTTGATCTGACAAAGCACTGGTAATTAAACAACACAAAAATGTTACATTTAAATTTGGGTTTAACTTCAACCAAGGAAACATAAGAAAACCAGTTTCTATTATTTAGCTTTCATATTCTCCAAAGGTGTATCCTAAGATGATGGTAGTAAATTTAATTGCTGGGGAAGATACATTTTATTGCATGAAATGCATTTTATTAATTAATCATCACATCAATTGAAAGGACAGACTTAATTTAACTTTAACGTTAAGAAAAGAGCATTAGGAATCAAAATGAAATATGTAATTGACATGTATTAATGAAATATTTTATGTGATCTCATATTAAGTTTAATAATAACAATAAATTAGAAAGATGAGAGCAATTATATGAATTTTTTTCAGAACGGTACTAGGGAAATTTATTAAAAATTATTAAAGAAGAAAACATACTGCCTTTTTCAAAATATTTATGTGGGACAATGGGAAAAATGTATTTTAGACATGTATTTCATTAATCAAATAGATAAATATCCACTAATGTAATATGACACTATTTCCTGAGCCAGACACACACTGTGTGATAAGCAGTGAAGAGGAAAAGATAAATGAATCACTTCAAGTATTTAATCCAACTACAACTTAATCATTAATTTCCAAATCTGTGCTTGCCTTCACTAGTTTCTGGAGTAAGTAGGACAGGGCGGCTCCGGGAAAACATGAGCTGAAACAGGATGAAAATCAGGACACAGCAATATGGAGCATGCCCAAACACACACATGCAAATGCCCATGGGATCAGACTTTAGGCACACCAACAGTGTTCACTCACTTGAATAATAATGAAAAAAAAAAAACAAAAAAAAAAACATAATTATTTACTCTACTGTGAAGCAACACAGGGAACAATTGCACGCCATTGTTACTAAAAGTATTATGTGAATGAAATGTAATGAAGTAATATTTTCCAGCTGGGAAGATGATCAGTGAAACCCACTAATAGTATTCATTCCAGGTACATCCACAGTTACTTTAAATGTAACTGATTTGCAACATTTCACATTAAGTTGCATATATTTTGATACACACACACTGTAAAAAAAAAAAAAAAAAAAAAAAAGTTATATAATTAACACAAAAAAATTGTAAAATGACAACATAAAAAAGTAAGTAAAAATACAGTACAAAGTTGTTTATTTGAAAAGATGTTTGTGTCATCAATCCAATAAAAATAGATGTAGGTTTTACACTTTGTTAACTAGTTTTGTATGTAGAAAATATACCTTTCGATTGTTTTGAGAAAATAAAACTAAGTTGAAAAACATTGTGCTACTGTTTAAATTGCGAGACCATAATGTTGAAATAACAGCCTATTCTCATACTTAAAAAATAAAGCGAAAAGCAATAAAAAAAGAACACCAAATATAACATTTTAAATATCCATTTAAATATCACTTAAATCCAATGTTGAATTCACATTTAACCACAGCTGCCAGTTTGTTTGTTTTTTTCCATTAAAACAACTGATTTTTTACAGTGATATAAATACCATAACTATTGTACAACTTTGTTTCTATAATCACACTCTTTAAAACTACTGATGAGTTATTAGTTGTAGATTGTAATCACAGAGAAGTGTTTTAATCTAATATAGTATCAACATGTTAATATGTTTAAGCAACTAGTTATGTTATAGTTACTTTTACCATTTTTAACCTCTACTCCTCCGTGCATCAGTATATCTACAATAGAAACCATTTCTATAACACATATATTCAGATGGGGTCAGGGTGCAGATTAGCACTAGTTTAAATGTCCTTCTGGGTCATAAAGACAGCGCACCCTCATTGTAATAGACCTATGTATTTACAAATGCAATCACACAGGCCTTTCTAATGATGCTGTATGGAATCTAGAGTCAGTAAGCAGCAAAACACCATCAGTGCCGATATGTGAGTAAGAGGTGTGATAGTGAGAAACAGAAAGAAATGTAAAAAAAAACAAAAACAAAATAAAGATTTATATATGTGCATTAGTTTTAATCATTACACTGATGCTTATTCTTGTTCACTGAGTGTTATGACTGCACTTGCACAGTCACGGTGTACTTTAACAGACCATTAATCTCAGCTGTCAATAAAACAGGATGAAGCTTTGGCAACAGAAACTGTAGCATAAAAATCTGATTGGTCATGTAGAATCAATGTGACTGTAACGGACACTGTGATTGGCTCAACCTCAGCATAGTGACAAAGATAGTGTGTGGTGAGCACCCGTAATTGATTCACTGGCTCCCCTTCAGTATCCATGGTGACGCAAATGCAGCCCCTGTCGGTGCCCCTCCCTGTGCCCCCCTGCTGCACACCCTGCTTTATGAACATTCAGTACATATGCCAAGGACAGAGCGTTTATCTTACAAATCACAACCATACAAGCACCACAAAAGTCGTTTCATTGTATTATATTGTATAGACTGTACACCTCTAAACATAGTATAAATGTAATATAAAAGCAAATGCACATGCTCTGTCTACATTTTTTTTTTTTTATTTTACATTTCTCTGTCTTTCTCTTACTCACATACACAACAGCCTGAACCAAACATTTATTTTGGGATTACGAATAAATCTAGCATTATAGACAGACATGGATAACCTAGTTTTGCCTACATCAAAAATTCACTAAAGAGGGCATGTATTGTGTTAGTTTTAAATAGATAGAAAGCTAAATGGGACAGGACCCACTCTCCATGAATCAATACTGACACAGAAACTCAGAAACAATACCACTCAATATACTACCACATATAGACTAGTAACTGAATAATTAAATGTATTGACATACAAACATACTGTCCAGCACTGAGGAGCTGGTAAATAACTTCCACTTTTTGCCACATGAGGGCGCATTTTTATTTTTGCCTTTCTTTTGTTCTCTGTAGCAGTTTCCACATGTACAGACAGACAGTGATGTCAGATGCAGGCAGAACTATGGTGTCTGATATTAGATCTGCATGCTCCCACTCCAAAAATGTACTAGTGGTACAGATACACTGGCAGTCTGGGTGTACACCATGTTTCTTCTACCTGCGGAAATTAAAACGTCAAGTCTTCAAGATAGAAAAGGAAATGTGAATAGCTTTCAAAGAGTCTGCACTTTTTGATCCAACCATATGCATGTCTAACCACAAACATGCAATGACAGATAGTAATACAATATATGGTGTTTTTGTTTTTTTTTGGAAATATGAATAATTTACCACCATATATTTTCCCGACATCAGCACTCCATAGGTGGGAAAAATGTAGCTTCAAACCATTGTGTAATATCTATTTTTACTGGGTTATTAGTCATGCAGTAAATATGCAGTAGGCAGAGCTGCATGTGGAGTGCATTGCAGGTGCAGCCTTGCTGTGCTAGGGCTTGGCCCATTTCTTGAAAAAAAAAAGAAAAAAGAAAGTGTCTGAATAATAGAGGAGGAGTGCTGGCCTGCAGAGATTCTGATGTTGGACGTAGTTGAAATGATTTTGTGAATTTGCTCCACTTTCCACAGAAAATGAAGATAACTATTTATAAAATAATGACTTGCCTCCCATCATTTAAGCTTCCCAGAATAGCAAAACACCGTCTTCCACTCTCTTCCACATCAAAACTTAAACAGCTACATGGACTCTCCTCAGCATGCGTAATAACAGAAACTCTGTATATATGCGTTACTGCTGACAAACAATCGCATACAGCATCAGTGTATCTTTCAGCTTCTGTGTGTGCTTGTGTGTTTGGCAAATTACAAATTGTGTGTATAAAATTAGAGAGAAGCATTTATAATATTTTCAGTTTATTAAAGACCCCAAACAAAACCTATGACACATAGAAGATGCCATTTGCTCAGTGTATATTCTGACTGGAATATATCTGCCACTAACATCTGGTGTGAATAAAAGATAATCACACATCTTCATCTGTTTGATGCAGGTGGAAGGTGTTCAATCCAAATCCTATATCCTGCTCTTGCTCTTCCTCACCATTACAATATATTGTATTGACCTACTAACATTTCTGTAACTTTAAATCATTCAGTATGACATGTAATTCAACAGCTGAAAAAGCACTATACATTTAATGCCCCTCTCACCTACTGACATTAAATCTTGAAGGACAGATTACCACAAGACTTAAAGGAATTTGACACAGAAGTATCGCTGTGATTAAAAACCACCTAAAAAAAAGTTATACATAAGGAATATATGAGTGACAATAACAGAACACATGACAAAAAAGAAATAAGTGGTCGCTGAATTAAAGGGTAAATATCATCCTCTGTGTTAAAGACTATTCAGAGCTGCACTTCATGTCACCTAATCGTATTAAAGAGGCAACATAGTGGTATTATCACTTTACACACTTTATAGAAGGCTTAATCCAGGACTACTGGGAATACAGACAGTAATGGCAGAGTGGAAAGAAAGCTTTGACAGCACTTTCTAATTTAAACCACCTGACTGACAGGGATTATGTCATTTTTTTATCTTTGATGGGGCAGCTATTCAGTGTCAATACATGGAAGTAATATTTTTGATCAATAATGCTAATAATGCTAATATTTACTGAGGGGTGTTTGTACTACGTTAATACTTCTCCAGTTTTCAGTTAGAGGACGAAGCAAAATGAGTCAGGATTAAGACCAACATCAGGCTGTAAACAAGAGCTTAGGGAACAATTACTGTTCAGTTTTACTGCAAAGAACCAATTTACCAGCAAACCTTTAATTTATGTTGTTTTTTTCCTTCTTTCTTTTAAACATCTTTGCTGCCTGTGTTCAGACACACTGTTTTTATATTAAGCAGCCTAATTCTTTATCTATAATGAGATGCATGGATTATCTGGACCAGTATCTGCTGTGGGAAAATTAGCTGCATCATATGATACCTGTTATTTTATCCACTCATAGTATATCATGCTGATATTTTTGACTAAACACATCAACACAGTACACAGGTTGAGGTACATAGAAAGGCTGCTTGATAGTTGTATGTATGATATTGCATTTCACATCCACTGACTACAGATGCTGTAGCAGTATGAAGCTCTTTGATTATACACAGCCAAACATAACTGACACTTGGACAAAAGGAAAAATGCAATTTCTCAAAACACTTTGTGAAAATCATTTTCAGAAAACAAAGATGTAATGTAATAAGAAAATAAGCAAATTCTAAACAATTCCTCTTAAGCTTTGTTATTTTGAAGAAAGTAGGACATCACAGAAGTAAGAATGAATGGCCTTTTAACTTTGAATTAGATAATTGCAAATACTGACACTGTTCTGTAGTTCAAAAGTAATAAAACAATGACTAGAACATGTTAATGTTGCATGTATGATCTTAGTAAAAAAGTAAAAACAACAAAAACAAAAAAAAAGAAAAGAAAGAAAAAAAGTTCCTGTTTCAATACAACACAATTTCATGGAAAATGTAAGTGAAAGTAAATGACCATAGCAGTGAGTAAAGCAACACCAGCAATTAGATTAGAAATACATACAGGAAATCTGAAAGGACTTTCAGTGGTGATATTCTTATTCTTGGGGCACAAGGGCTGATTCACATAATAATTATGTGAATCATATGCTAAAGCCTTCATATCCACCAGGTCTCAACTCCACTGAACACATGTGAAAGGGTTTAGATGGATATTTGAAGTTGCATTTTCTATCACCATTATCTACACAACAAATGAGGGAATATATTTATCCACCTGAGATCCAGCCATGCATTTTTTTCCTCCGTAGGGGACAGGGGTTTCACATCCTTACTTAAAAAAAAAGAAAAAAAATGCTGTCCACTGCAAAGGACATGTGCAAATGTGTAAATGAATCTGGATGTAGTGCAGCATCATGTCACTCCCATTTAAGACAAGCATTTAATGTAAAACAGTAAAACTTTTACTTTCCTGGGTCTCATGAGGTTATTATATCTATGTCTAATGTAAAAATGGTGTTTATCAGTCCAGTAAAATGTAAAGACTTGTAGAATTGTCAAGGTGAGTCCAAAAAAATGTGTGAAAACATGCTTGCACATTTGTATAGATAAAAAAAAAAAAGAGAGACAAAAACACTGGCTTAATTTTATATTAAAGATAGTGGACTATGGGGGAAGCCAATCCAGTTGAACAACAGTTGAATGATCCTGTAGCAGACACACATAGATAATAGGTTCTGATTTGTCTGTCTGTGGTTCTTAGTCTTAGTTTTTATTTAATTAACTCTCATCTCTCTCCCTCTGCTGCAGTTATAAGGCTGAGAGGAAAAGGAAACTATTCACCTTCAGCTTCTAAAGACAGATGTAAAAGAGGAAACGCTGGTAACGTGATGGCATAAAGACTAAAGCACAAAGTCACTGCAACTGAAGCATTAAAGCTCTCAAACACGAAGGACTGAGGGAAGGACAGTGTAACCTAGCCTCTAAAATTTGTCAGCCATTTTCTATCCTTGTGCAGTCTCATAGAGAGACAGGAGGGGGCATAAGAGAGAGTCAACCAGACAAAAAAAAAAAAAATAAGGGTGTGTAGGAGGGGGAGAGTAGGGTTGAAGAAAATCAGGAGGAGACTCTTTGTATAAGGCAATGAAAAGATATATAATCACAAAGCTTGATGAAACTAGAAGGAAAAGGATATAACGCTAAGATGTAGTGATGAGAGGGAGACATTCAAGGCTGGAGGAAAAAGCAGAAGCGATAATGAGAACAAAGACAGAGGGAAGGAGTGAGCCGGTGGGTGGGAGGAGAGAGTGGGATATGAGTCAGGCTTACAGCGTTAACACTCATCTTCCACACCCATGTCTTATTGTTTTATTCATATACTTCACCCACTGGATAAGATGGCGGGAAACATGGAGGAATATTTAGCAACGTACACTCGTGTAAACACACACAACCAGAGCTGGTGTCACTACCAGACATCACAGATCTGAGTCTGTTTACCATGACAGAAAACTGGAAGCCCTAACCTGAGAGGGATAAATGGTGGATTTTCCTTTTGTTTTTTTCTTTCTTTTTTTTTTTTTTTTTTTTTTTTTATGGCAGATGGCCCAGCTAAAAATAGACAGTAGTGCAATGTGTGCAAAATACATGTGGGATGACTTGAGTCACCCACTGCACAGAACTGCCCACTGATTAACGCTCACCATAATCACCAGAATACACTTTCAGTTAAATAATGACAATAATGTTTTAATAACGATAAAATATATTCTTGTCATTGTCTGGGTTTTTTCTGTATATCTGTATAAGTATTTAAAATACACAGCTGGTGTTAGTATGACTCACTGCACAGTCCCAGAGAATACAGATCTATGATTTACATGTATGTAGTTTTAAAGCTTCTGTGTTGATCAGTTAGATTATTACGGTAAAGTTTCATACTGTCTTCCACTTACAGTTATTATAGATCATTCATTTATCAGACAGATGTAAACTAACAACTACTCCTGTCTGATAAATGAATGATCTGTAATAACTTAGATTTTTTTTTTTTGCTTTACTTCTATATTTTTGCAATTTTTTTTATTTATTTAAACATTTTAAGGAAAATTAATACACTACTACTACTGCTAATAATAATCATCATAATCACAATAATCATCATCATCATCATCATCATACTTTTATTGGCTGACTATTTCATTAAAATAAATGTTAACACTATTTTTGATTGTTTTCCTTTGATTGCAGTGACCTGCAGTAATAGACACTTAGTCTTAAATATGAATCCTATAAGGAAAGGACATCCCACCAGGTGTAGGAAAGCTTCTCTGTGAACCCTATATTAGACTATTATAACAAAGGCTATTATATGATATAATGTCTATAAAAATACACAGCGTGTTTGATGCATTTATGGCTGTACTTCTTTTTAGCTGCATCTAATGATAAATGACAGAAAGGTCAACAATCATGTGTTGTGGCCATGATCACATACGGTTTTTCTACACTCTGGCTGCTTCTTTGTTGTATATACTCAGACAGGAAACCATGAAAAAAAATCCAGTTGCTAAAAAAAGGATAAATAATTACCCAGGATGCTTTGCGGAAGCACTTGGAGCAGGCCAATAGCCACAGGGGGGGAAAGAACCCTGCAGCTACAGTCTGCATCCATCCCACAGCCACCATCTGATCCCACCCGTGCACAGCCACAAATGAACACAACATACAGTGTTAATCAGACAAGTTTATAGCAATTGTGGCCATATACTCAGTCTACCCCATATTGAGCAGAGCAAAGATCCTGCTCTAAGACGGGAATCCTCTTATGAAGGCTCCATTCAATGTCCAGCTTATTCTGGATTTCCCCCACTAATGTATACAATATTTCAATAAAAGACTACAACCTTATGAATATTACCTTTTATATGCTTTTCAACAGGGCACACATCCAGTCATCTTTCAACCAACTGTGACGTCTTTTGCACATTATGGCAGGCTGTGCAGCCTTGTGCTAAACCTTCAGTCAGTTCAATCCTTCAGGCATAGAGTGATGACCTAAGCACAGCAGCAGATGTTGTGGCTGTATGAGCACTGATGCCAAACAAGAGCAGTGCAGACATACATCTGTTGTGAGCTCTGTTGATTCTGAGAAAAAAGCCTATTTAAATATAGCACAAAGCTAACTGGACGTCACTGTGTCACCAGCTTTAACTGTTATATCAGACAGAAACATATATATGCATATTACAATATTAATTATCGTATTATTTAAAATAATCTAATAATAAAATATTGATTTGTTAAAAAAAGAAACATGCAACCTCATCAGTGGGATATAGCAGAATAAACTCAGCTCCTGACATCTCACAATGATTTAAAATGACACATGCAAATGCTGTTCATTTGTGCAGTGTTATTAAAGGGGAAAGGCCATAGTGACTTGATGAAACTTAAACCTATAGAAGTCATCTACCCAGCAAAGAGTCAATGGACTGAGAAGTAATGAAACTAAGGGTTTACATAACCCAGTGAAGGAGTGGGAAGGGGTCAGACTTCCTCTCACTATGTAAGGCTTTAGATAGAATAGATAGATAGAATAGATAGAATAGATAGATAGAATAGATAGATAGATAGATAGATAGATAGATAGATAGATAGATAGATAGATAGATAGATAGAGACAGACAGA
>JAPSES010050503.1:0-11810 GCA_029822895.1 Maxillicosta whitleyi
AGTGAATAGTGAAACATGAATCCACATGATGACAGAACCAAACTACACCATAGACGGAACGGAGATTCAGTCTTTGGCGGCGGATGCAACAAGCGAGTTTTTGGCAACTCTGAGCAGACGACATGGAAGTAACGAGACGAACTGGTCCCGTGTAAGTGGAAAAGACCCACAGGAATACTGAGTGTACTAGAACCGGTACCATGGAGTAGAAAAGCACCATAAGTCAGGGGTATCAGGATTATTACTATTATTATATACTTAAAAGTCCAAACACGTGGTGTAATTTACCATAAATGATCTGCTCGTGTTTATATTGTATAAGTAGCTGTAGAGTAACACAGTTCATAGCAGTATTTTCATCATTACTGACGTGTGCATCATCAACGTTTGGACTAATCCCTTAATGTCGGACATTGAGTTGAATCTTGTACGGAGTCACATTTGACCGGTAACTTTAGGTGTGGTCAAGAGAGATAAGAGATAAAGGCAGCAAATGTTTGCCACGACATAGGATACGACAGAAGGAACGCGTCATTGCCTTGTTACGCTATCATCGCAGTTCAATCGGTCGTCTGAATGCCAGATTGGTGCCAGATCAGATCGAATCCCTCAGGACAGGATCATGAGATTTAGTTCCATGCGTCATCTGGACACACCCGGTAATGAATGATGAAACTTTCCATTTCTGAGTACTTGTATTCGGTGACTGAATAAACATGTTAATTTGATCACAATTTACGGTTCATTCTCTATAACATCTAACAATCTTTCCCTCTTTAATATAATAATAACCCCAAACCAACTCATTTAATAGATCTCCAAATATATATATTATTCTGACTCATGCATTTTGAATGGTGCTAAGTATATTGTTATATGACTCAGTACTTCTACCAGACTTTTGTATGTGTACTTGTACTTACATAATAAATAGGGGTGGGTATCGCCAACAACCTTGCATGACATATGTGCATTCCAGTACATGGTATGTAACGTGATATGCATCCTGATATTTTAGGCCTACTTTTTTTTTTTTTTTTTTTTTACAGTTTTTACTTTTTTTGACATTTTAAAGAAAACAGACACATGTATACCCAAATGTTATCTTTTTATTTTGCTCTAGAGCAACAATTCCACTGTAGTGGAAGGGGCGGGGTTTGTTGTGCCTGGCACCAATTGTTTTTCAATGTAATTTCTTTGCGGTGGACTGTTTTTTGTTTTTGTTTTTTTTTTAGTAAAGATGTTGCTGTTGAATGAATTGCTGGGTCTCAAGAGGATATGTTTTATTCCTTGTTTTCACCTCCATTAGATCAAACTCACAGCTTTCTCAGACACCATCATTTTTCCTGTTCCGTGAGTATAAACTTGACATTTTAATGCCATATTGTTCAGAAGACATGCGGCTTGTGAAAGCAGTATTTCCTCTGTGGTACAAGAATTACGTTCATTTTCACTGTTCTCATCAGAATGAATGAGAACGGCCACTTGTCAATGAAAGGGGCGTGGCTGTGAAGAAACCCTGCGACACAGAAACAGGAAACAGCTCTCTGTTGAACTGCTTTGTGGTGATGCACAATTGGCGAATAGTGTCAATACATGACGTGTTAATCATTTCTTGAGGAAGGAAGCACATGAAGGTGACACCCAGAGGCATCTTGTTGGTCTCACACCTTCAGGTGGAAATATGTTCAGTACTAGTCTGTAAACTCCCACAATGCCACTGCTGACGTGGAACCTCTGAGCTCTGATTTAAAGCTGGTTTCGTGGCTGTACACATTATTTGCAAACATTCAGCAAGTGGGTATAAGCAACAGGATCACAATGCTGCTTAGCCAAACCTACAGCCCAGACCTCTGAATTATTAAAAACCACTGAAATGAAAAAGCAGCAAATATGTCCATTTGGAGCCAAGACACACTCGCTATACTTCTGAATTTTTACTCAACCTACAAATTATTTAATCTCTTGCTGGTTCTAGATACACAACTTAGCCAAAATGAAGATCCACACCCAACAAGTATTTCATATTTCCAAATGTATGATGCAATGTTACGGTAGGAAGTTGCTGAACCTTGACCTCTCCAATTGATTCAACCCCAGATCATAAGATCCCTCCCACAGGCTTGTACTGTAGCCATGAGGCATGATGGGTAATCGTTCATCCGCCCGTCTTCATCACTCTGCAACGGGCGGGTCAATCTGGACCCATCAGATCACATGACCTTTTTCTATTGAAACACAGTCCAGTCTTTACAGTCTGTACAAACTGCTGGTTGTTTAAGAACAGCGTCAGTTAGAGTGTTAAAGAACTGAAACACATTCATTACGGAAATAATTATCCATTGAAAGGATTTATTTCATTAAATTCGGAATTTATTGACTGGGCTTTTTATATTGTCGTAAACAATGAAATATTTCTTCCATAAGATCCAGATAGATTTTCAATTCACAAAAGAACTAAAAGTAAATAAGGTGATATGGTGTTATTCTGATAATTAATGTAATTCTGTCTGTATTTCATTCAATGTAATACATATGTAGCACATAGCATTAGCAATGTGGCATTCGGGGACAAACTCCAGATCTTCACGAATGCCTTGGCATGAGAAATAACCTGGATATATACACCTGCATTTGGTGGTGGAGGAAACCAGAAGACACCACTTTAAACAGAAACACTCCACACCAATGGAAACTTGAACCCAGAACCTTCTAGCTGTGAGGCAAAAGCGCTAACCACTTGACCACCGTGCTACCCTACATATATGCAGAAGTGAAATGTTAGAGAAAATAGTGATAAATCACTTAGGAAAGGGGAAAAAATATGAGTTAAAAACAGAAGATATTGAATTGCTTGTTTTTATGCATTTTTGGATATGTCTACTACTAAAAAGAAGACTTGCAAAGACGTACATGTTGTCCTAAAATGCAGTGGAGAACAAATTGTACTGTGACTTATTTTTTTATTTAGTTACAGGACCATGTGTATTGGCATTAGTTGCAAATAACAAGATGCGTGTGCCAGATTCAGCAGAGAAGCTAATTTCCATCTGCTGTCCTGGACGAACGACCAAAATAATAAAACATCACATGTATTATTATCATGAAGTGCTGATAAACTAGAAGAATACCATTAAATAATGACAGGTATAGTAAGTATGCTCAGGCTGAACGGTTACAGCCAAATATGTAAAAAGGGCTTATATTCTAAAAAGGGCAATAACATTATCCTAGAATAAGAATAAAATATGGAAGAAAAAAAAAGATGAAAGAAAGTAGAATAAATAAACTAAATTTGAGTTGTGCTTCATTCAAGTGTTACCAAAACAAACTCTTCCAACAACTTAGTATTAGCCTTTAGTGCTAGCAACACCAGCTATAACGTTACCACCAATTATAGTCAGTCAACATATTTACCTTTCATATACAGAGTAATATTCACTATTGAGCTTTTATTATTGGAGTACAATCACCAAGGTCGAGTGACAAACTAGAAAATGTACCAGCTGTTCCACATCTTTTTTTTTTTTTTTTTTACAGCTCTACTATAAGAAGTTCAGTTTTACCCTGTCTTCTTGATCTTACTTTCATGTCGAATAACTAGTGCCTGAAGCCAAAAGAAATGCTTTTTTAGATAAAATAGCCTTACAGTATGAGCCTCGTTAAAAAAAACAAAAAAAACATAGAGAATCTTTGGTGCTTTCTTTGGTCTTTGGTTAGTAGATGAGGTTTCAACATAAAGGATAAATGATACCGGGAGCAAAACGTGAGCTCATAAGATGAAGAGCTGTGGGCGACAAGTGGTTATTGCAAAGTGGGTCGTTTTTAAACCTCCCTCATTTCATCAGCGTAAGAATCACATTTGACTGCTGTTCCAGCTTCATGAAAAAGCAGTCCGACGGTGCCTGCAGGCTCTGATTGTGGTGTTTCTGAAGTTAAAAAAAAAAAAACACATCTCTTATAGAAATCAGGTATACGTGCACTATGCATGTTTATCAAACTGTGGAGTAGTCGCTTTATGGAGGTTAATAGAGTGCAAGTAGCTCTTGAAGTCTCCACAGACATATCTTTATGCCATCGTCACAATCTTTAAACAGAATCAAAAGTGTAGATTTCGCTATCGTCGAGGTTTCTGAAGCGGTTTACTATCGCCACGGCCTTGTGTTAAGGCTATAGACCAGCCAGAGATGATTTGATTGAGAAAGGAAGTGGTGCTTGAGCATGCTGAGTTGTCTTGATGATCACATTTGTCAAAGGCCTCACCATTGATTTTGGGAGATAATTATCTGGAGTATGCGGCCAAGGTCATTCCACGAGTTTATTGGAAGCGAGGAAATCTTCGGCTGAAAACTAACCTGCTCCATTACCAATTCATGAGCTTATAATGACAGAATGATATTATCTTCTGCGCCAAATCATTTCCTTCTCCATCAAGATATGTTTGATTGATTAATCATTCAAATTTCATTTCCATTGTGTACATTTACAGATGGCTGATGAGTACTTAGTTAATAAATATTTATATCCTTATCCCATGATTTTAGACCAATTGCTCAGTTAAGCTCTAATATTGTGTCATTTAGAAAAACTGCAAAATCCTGGATCACTGAACAGTCAGCGGGGGCTTTTAGTTTATTATCTCTAATACTACCTACCATCTACAGTTTCATCAATAATTTAAGCTGATGCTGAAAACGCATACATGTGCCACATTTTGATCATCACCACTCTACAAAAGTCATGTCAGATCATATCATTTCCAAGCCTCTTACTGCGTGCAGATATTTTGTACTACACAAGAAAAAATAGGAGGGAACATCAAGAAATTTCACTTCAAAGCTACCTGAAAATCAGGCTCCACATTGTTATGTTTTAGGAATTTGGATACACTCTTTTGATGTACCTTTCAAAGCCACTCAGAGCCGTGATGTCTGCCTTCTGTGTGTTCTTGAAGGGCTTACAAAGGTGGAAAATAGATCTAATTTAATGTGCAAGTCAGAGCAAACAGTCTGTCCTGGCAAATCACTTTGGCAGCAGATAGAAAGCCAGATTAGTTGTAGTGTCACTGATAATAGTGGCCTTTAGTGATGCCGGTGCTCTAATTTGGAAGATTAGACTTGAATCATGCATGTGGAGTCTTTGTATTGTGTGTCTAAACATCAGTGTCTTCACATATGTTCTGCACACAGTATTTCTTAAGGAGTCTTTGGCTCAGCAGTTGCATTATTGACCTTTTCACAAAATGCTGTGTATAATTAGAAAAAAAAATAATCTTTTTTTCAACTGAGAGAACATAGCAGCCTTAAGAAGATGAAAAATAATGTAAAATGTGTATTAGCATTGTAAAAACAGGCATATAATTACAACAGAGATCACTATAGTGTGAATGCTACCTTTTCATGTGGTTCCAAAATGTATCTGATAAAAAAAAAAAAAAAAAGACTTTAAAGCATTGGAAGTGTTGTTGTTGTTTGTCTAACACGCAGAAACACACAATTGCTGAGATCCAAATGGATTTTCTACTTTTAATCGATGCAGAATACTCACAGTAATTACACGAAGCTATGATCAAGGTAGCAGTTGAGAAAAAAAAAAAAAAAAAAAACTCATTCAGGTGCCTGTGATTATCACTGTCCACATCTGCAGGACAGAAAGACCATTACTGACTATATTAATAGAATACTAGTCCTGCCATAATGAACATGCTCTACTCCTACAACTGATTTATAAATAACAGATGAAAAATACGTTGGTTGATATTAGTCAAAGTATTTGTTGCAAGTTGTAAATGTGTTTACTTGTGTGTCAGAATATGATAAGATAAAAAATTATATGAACCAAATAAGACAAAAATAACATAACAAAATGGATCAGGTTGAAAATGTCATACGATGAAAGGGATGTAAATAAACCAAGATAAAAAGAACATTAGATGCAAGGAGATGAAAATGAAATAAAAAGGTATAAAAGGCAGAAAAGTGGGAATACGGTATAAAATGTATAATAAAAAAAAAAGCCTATAATTATTTGTAAATCACTTGCTAAAATATTCAAGGTCATCCCTGAAAATGACTAGTTGGGAGGATATGCTGCTATAAAACCTATACATTTCAGCACTGATGTTGAAGTTGCCCATTCCATCGGCACTAATGCACCCCCATACCATCACAGATAAAGGCTACTGAACTGAGCACCGACAACAAACTGGGTAGTCTCCTCTTTAGCCCACAACAAACTGAATTTCAGATGTTGATTTGTCTGACCACAGAACCGTTTGCCTCCGTTTTATATGAGGTTTGGACCAGAGAAGGCAGCTACATTTCTAAATTGTGTAAACATATGGCTTATTTGTCACATGATATATACAGCTATAACCTGTGTGTGTATGTGTGTGTGGATGGCATGGTGAACTGTTTTTATAGGCAGCAATTTCTAGAAATGTTCCTAGTATATTCACAAAATACCCCTAGTCGTTTGTCAAATTATCAATATGAAGCAAATTTTATCTCAATAGGCCTATTATTGCTTGATTTACATCCAAAAAACTGATTTTCATCTAAAACATACCCATTTGGATGACTTATAATACTGATAGAGAACCTGAAATCAATAGGATTCTTCCACTAGGGGTCCCCTGTGTTGGTTATGTTGGATATCTGGTGGTGGATCCAGAGATGATTGGGGTAAATCCATTATATCCCCCAAAACTCAATTCCGGGGGTATGATTACATTAATGCAATTAGCATTAATGCAGTGCTGCCTGAGGACCAAAAGATGAAGGCATCAAATATTAACTTTGAGTGTCCTCCCTTGTGCTCACAGATTTTTTGCACATTCTGGCATTCTTTTGATTATATTATGTACAGTATGCAGATTATGAGATTTACATTTACATTGGGGAACATGTAGATCGGTAAACACTGGAGGCAAGGTGGGTGTCCCGCCCAAGCATACAAAGCAGCTCTAGACTTCTTCCATATGCTTGTCTATTATTAACATGTTGGTTGCCTGTTGCATGTGTCAGTTGTCGATCGTGTGTTGCTGTAGCTAACATAGAAGCATTTATCCATGTTTTCGTTCTATGTCTGATTGACGTTACCACATTCCACCAAAGTGCATAATTCAATCATGTTTTGACAGAAGTAGAGCCAGTGGAAATGTAGAGATTATGGCACTGAATGACATATTGTGTAAATTTGAAGCCTCGAGAGACATAAGTGTGATTTTTTTTAGGCCTAAATCTGTGGAAACCCTCTGAGATTATGTAATAAAAGTCAACACGTCCACATCTCTGGTTAATGATCTGTGGTTAGTATTGAGTAGTCTCTTTATGGAAACCCTGGAGATGGTTTTACTGTGTTGATAATTATACGTAGTAGCTTTCTTTCAGAGGTTTGTGTCTTTTTATTTGGACTGTGAGACTCTGCTGAAAGCCACATTATCAGAAAATAGTGTCCAGAGTCCTCATTGGCCTTGGCTGCCTTGAGTGATTCAAATGATTGGATGTCCCTTTGGAAATGTTTACTTTGACTGAAAAGGCCACTTATCCTGCCACTGAAAGAAGATGAGGAGTGACTGCAAGTGCGCACATGGAGACTGCCTGTCATAGTGATGGAAATACTCGGCTATTTGTGTCACATGATCTAGAAATACTTAGGCAGATGTGCAAACAAAAAAAGATTGATATCTGCGCAGTGGATTTACTACAACCCTGAAGACTGTCCTGGGAAAAAAAAATATTGATCAGTTTGCATCATATGCAGCACCAGTGCAACCACCACACATTCAGTCCGGTTCCTTAGTCAGTTTTATTACACTTTTAGCTTTAACTGTTTCTTCCAGGTTGAAATTAGGGGTTGGTATCGCCAACAACCTTGCGATACGATACATATCTCGATACAGCGGTCACAATACGATCCATTTTGCGTTATATGTGCGTTCCGGTACATGGTATTCATCGCAATATGTATTCTGATATTATAGGCATTTTTTTTTTTCTCATAGTTTTTACTTTTTTTATTATCATTTTAAAGAAAGCAGACACATGTATACCTAAATGTTTGTGTTTTTTTTTTTTATTTTGCTGTAGAACAACAATTCCGCTGTAGTTCATGTAAAACACTGCATTAAGAACTTGGCTGTAGTTCACAAATAAAAATGGCTTTGATAAACTTAGAAAAAGTCAGATGCCGTTTCACAAACTTGATAAACTAATTAAACTAATAAATAAACTAAACTAATAATAAAATATCGATACTGACGCCTCCATATCGATACGCGTATTATGAAGAGGCTTGCAATGATATATCCCCGTATCGATATTTTGAACACACCCTTAGTTGAGATGAGCAACCATATTTATTTCTCTTTCTTTTGTCTTCATACAGCTGTATTCATAAGTTTACATACCCTGATATACTACACACGAGACGGTCTTGGATGTTCCAACATGACAATGACCCAAAACACAAGGCTAAGTCCACCTGTCATTGGAGAAGGAATGACCATCTCAGTCTCCTGACCGCAATATCATTGAGCCACGTTGGGAAGGTCTCAAACATGCAATTCATGCAAGAAAACCCAAAATCTTAAAGAAACTGAAGGCGTTTTGCCAAAAATGGGCGGCTTTACCATCTGAGAAAATACTCTTCCTCATCCACAACAACCACAAAAGACTTCAAGCTGTCATTGATGTTAAAGGGGCCGATACAGAGGATCAGGAACTAGGGTCTGTCAACTTTAGATCAGGGTCATTTGGATAGTTTCTGTTGTCAGTATGAATCAAAAAGAGCAAACACATTTGTTCATTAATAAAAGGTTTTGTATTATTATTCACATCCTCTGAAAAATAGAAAAAGAAGAATCTTAAATTTTGCTGAAGTATATGAAATTTTGTAGGTTTGGTATATAGGGCAGTGTGGGTCATTCAATAACCCAAGGACTGGTGGTTCAAATCCCAGTCATGTGCCATTGTGTCCTTGGGCAAGACTCTTCACCTTCTGTCAGCCAAGGCAGCTGCGGCTAGAAAACACAGTTTGTGTGAATGGGAGAGCGAATGAATAATGGATCAATAATGTAAAGCACTTTAGGCCTTGAAAAGCACTATAGAAATCTAATCTATTACTATTATATACAACAAGAAAATACAGGAAATATGTGCACAGACTTAAAGGCCACACACAAAAAAGTCACTATTCAGTTTGACCTCTGACCCCATGACAAGAAGCAAAAATCTGACGCTTTGAATGAAACCTGGTGTAAAACATTGAAAAATAAATACAAGATTAGATTATCTGAACAAAAAGGTTAAAGACGCATTAAGTGGAAAGAGAAATCTCATTACATGCGACCACCTCCATTTATAGATGGGTTTTTTTTCCTGAAAATTTTCATTTTCCACACAGAAAAAATTATTAGACCATCCAAAGTCATCAAAAACAATGTTTATGGAATCAAGTCCTAACTCCTGTGTAGACAGAAAACAATATATGGAATAAATAAAAGCACTGTTTTTCTCAGTACAATGACATAGATATTGATGTAAGAACTGAAGTGATTTTGGTTTTTATCAAGAAAACATGGAAAATAGCCAGATATCAGCTCTGAAATTAAACAATTATGAGATATTTTGTTTTTTATTATAGTTATCCAAACAAATGTACCTTTAGTTGGACCAGGCATTAAAATGAACAAGAAATTGAACAAATTAAGGGTAGTCTAATAATTGTACTTCACATATATCCAGAATGGATCTAAATACAGATTAAGAAATGCTCATATGTGGTCATTAGAACTTTACTAAACCAACAAACTTAATAAGGGCCTAATGTTGCACAATATATTCAGAATTCTTTGCTCTTCAAAGATAAAGCAAGACATCAACACGGATCAGTTTCCAATAAAAGTGTTTTTTTTTTTCTTCTTCTGCGACAAAAACAGTAGCGCCTTTTAAAAGCTGTTTATCTTGAATATCAAATAGGACATTAAAACCCCCACGGAGATGGAGCACAGAGACTCTTAAATTACCTTGACACCAAAACATGACCAAAAAACTGAAATGGTGGTATTAAACACGGGCAGATAGGACTCCTCTGGGGTGTGCAGCACAATAGCTGCATTTAGTCCAAATTATCTTCAAACTGGGTTACTTCAAGTCACTGGAAAGACAGTAGAGTGATCTTATGCTATTTCACTGGTGTGTATCTTATTTCTTTGATTAAAGGGTGAATTCAGAGGCACCCGCTAGGTACTAAAAAAAAAAAAAAAAACAGAGCAGGAAGCACAGCTCCGCGGGCCTGTGTTTTATGAGGTTACAGAAGGTTATAATTTATGTGGATGGTTGTTTTTCGAGCCTGTTAGAATGGTTTAACTGTTGCCCATGGTCTATTGACTGAAATGCTTTCAAACGGGGTTATAATTTATTTGTATGGCTGCTTTAAAAGACAGAATATAACTGTACTATGTCCTCTCTTTTTCGAATTAAAGGTTATTTTGTGTGAAAAAGACCCGTTTGGAATATGAAAACACAGATTTTAACAGAATGTTTAAGCTCACTAACTACACCCATAAAATCACAATAAGTTATAATGGTATTGGAAAAAGCAAGAAATTAAAGAGTGATTTTTTTTTAAGACTTTGGCTTGACATACAGTCATGAAAACAATTATCAGACTACCAAAAGTCATCAAAAAAGGTGTCGTGACTAAAACAGACAGAAAAGAAAACATGGAATGAATAAAAGCACTGTTTTTATCATAGATATTGATGTAAGAACTAAAGTGATTTCGGTTTTTATCAAGAAAACATGAAAAATGGATCAATATCAGCTCTGAAATTAAACTCCCATGAGCTTTTTTTTTTTTAATCATTTTATCAACTTACCTTTAGTTGTACCAGGCATTAAAACAAACAACTGAAGAACGCAAAGGCGGTGTAATAAATTGTTTTCACGACTGTATGTCATGATTTATCAGTTTTTGTTCATCCAGGCTACAACATACTCACGAAACAGTTGGAACAGGGGGTGATTTAAGGCCAATTATGAGTTAAAATAAAGAAATTAAGTGAATTGGTGCAAAAAACAAATCCACACATCCAGGGAAGGTGCAGTTCATGGGTGTCAAAGTCAGTTTAGTTCAGGGGACACACACAATTTGAAATGTTTAATACAGATAGTCCTTGGGTTATGAACGAGTTCCATTCCTACGCTGTCGACGTAACCCGAATTTCCGTGGAATTAACCCTTTAGTACCCCTAAATCTCTAAATAACTATCCAAATACATATATTATACTTCATATTAATAAAATAAGATAATATAATAAGACACTGTACTTACTATACATACACTATACAGTACGTATGTACAGTAATAGCGGTCGAGATTTCGGCGTTGTAAAGTCGAAATAACGTAAGTCGGGTACGTCGGGACTACCTGTACAATAGGATAGGAAATAATTCAGGTATTTTAGCATGTTTGGAGCAGAAGATAATTAAATGATTTGCAGAATCTGGATGTATTTCTGAGCATAAGGGGCAGGGGTTCAGGTTATTCATCCAGAGCTGACAAAACCACATGGATCAGGATTACTGTGGAGAACCGTTGTCTGGCTCCGCAACACGGAGTCATCGCCACAAATGCCAGTTCAGACTTTACCGAGCCAAATGGAAGCCTTATGTCAACAGTGTCCAGAGGCACTGCGGACTTCTCTGAGCTCTGAAGCATCTGTGGTCAACTGGCACTCGGACCACCCAGGATCTGGGGATTTTCTGTTTTTTTTTTTTTTTTTTGGGGGGGGGGGGGGGGGGGG
>JAPSES010050514.1:0-34036 GCA_029822895.1 Maxillicosta whitleyi
CTTTAGACATTTCAGGTTTTTCACATTTTATTGTTACAGGATATTTTGTAAATGTAAATATTTTCATAATTTAATGTCATATTTTGCACTAAAACAAGGACAAAAATGTGAAGTTCACAATATTTATAGACATAATGTAATGTACTGTTTTTTCACATCAAACTGTTACTGTTGTTATTATTAGAATAGATTAGAATTAGAAGAATAAGAATTCAAATTCACACACAGAACAGGACAGAAGGAAAACTCTCTGGATTTTTGTCCAGGCCATGAACCAACCCAAGAACTAATTGTTTTGTGATAAAGAAGCTGCTGGGTAATTCCACCATGTAATTCTATCCCACAACTGAGACACTGAAAGTGAATAGAACAACCAGCCCTGTTCTTGTTTTACCAGTAAATATATATTCACACTTTATCTTATCTTAATACTGACCTTTAGGTTTTTTGGGGTAGTGTTGTTACAGTAGATTTCACATTGTTTTACACCGTTTTTTGTTGTTTTCAGATCCAGTTCATACAGCAGCAGTGGTGCATCGGTGTAGTTCCACCAAGTGTCCACTAGATGGTGGTAAATGGAAACGTTGTGAGGTGCAGCTCAGTGACGGTGGCATTTCAGTGGGTAGGTTCCATTTACACTGATATTTTGTTAGTCATTCATGTCAAATTGTTCAAATTAAGTCCTTTTATCATATATCTTTATGGAATATTCTACAACAGGAGTCTCAATCTAATTTTTTTTCATGAGCCACATTCGGCCCAATTTGATTTCAAGTGAGCCCGATCAGTAAAATAATAGCATAATAACCTAGGAATAATGACAATACCAAATTTTTGTCTATTTTTGTTGTATTTTGTCTATCAATTTTAACAATATTATGTCTCAACCTATACACATGCATTATGGAGTGGATCTACAAAGTCACTCACTTGGGTTGGCAGTTCAAATCCTGGCTCCTACTGTCCATGTGTTGAAGTGTCCTTGAGCAAGAGATTGAACCCTAAATCGCTCCCAGTAGGGTCTGGCAGTCCAGTCCAGTAGCATAGTATCCTCCTACTGGTGCGTGTGAATGGGTGAATGTGAGGCTTTGTAAACCGCTTTGAGAACCAAGGTGTAGAAAAGAACTATAGAAGTGCAAAACATTACTAAACACTTAGTAACAAGCAGAAATTTGTTAAAATTGTGCTTAATTTTATTTAGACATTTCAGGTTGTTCATATTTATTCAGGTTATTCACATTTTATTGTTACAGGATAGTTTGTAAATGTAAATATTTTCATCATTCAATGTTATTTTTTTGCACCAAATCCAATACAAAAAATTGAAGTTGTCATCATTTATAGGCATAATCTAATATTATCTTTTTCCACATCAAACTGAGAAGAAAATATGGAGTTATTATATTTGATAGATTATTATACTATTATTTTACTTTAGATCATATTGGTCTGTATGTGGAACCTGAACTAAAAGGAGTTTGACAGCCTTCACTGTGGAACGTATAGTAGGCTGCATGTTTGAAACCTCTGCACTACAACATGGATGTCCTGTCAGACCAGTAAAATAATAGCATAATAACTTATAAATAATAAAAACAATGTAAATATTTTTTCTCTTTGCTTTAATGCAAAAAAGAAAAATGACATCATGAAAGTGTTTAACTTTAGAAACTATCCTTTCATATAAAATGTGAATAATCTGAACAACCTGATAAGAAATAAGAGTGAATTTTAACAATATTATGCCTCTGCTATTGACACATGTACAATACAACTTACAGATCACAGTGGATCTACAAAGGCACAAAACATTTGAAACTGAAACATATATTATTTATATTTGTGACCAAAACAACTTGTCAAGACTTCCTTGACTGTTCTGTATAACTTTTCCACTTCACACATTCATCCCATGAGCTGGATTGGACCATTTGGTGGACTGGTTTATTTGAGTGTATATTTAGCATACATATTTGTCTGTATATTTGACACCCCTGTTCTACAGCATATGTAGTGTAAAAGACAACATTCCATTCCATTAAGCGGCCCATACAGAGGTGTGATACATGTCAATGTATACATGTCTGAATGAGTGTCTCTACAGACTGAAAGGAATCCAGCCCCACCGCAAAATCCTGTGCCACCAAGTCAGAGCAGTTTATTTTTAAAAAAATAGTCTGTCACTCACTACACACTGGATGAGAACATGTATTGAGATGTAGCCACACTTCTTAGTCATTTGACATTCTCAAACACATGGCCATTTAGTATCATAAGATCAACCTCACTGATGTAAAAATAAATAAATAAATAAATCTACTATGATTCAGAGTTTGAATAAGTTTAAATAATATGTCAGTTTTTATGATCAATCCAAACTGATATTAATTTAAAATAAAACAAACAAATCACTGTCTCTGAAATCTTTTAACCATACATTCCGTAAGTGTCCATAAAGCAGGATTTACAACCAGTAAAGTTTTTCTCTGATGAGTCAAAATAAATAAATAAACATGTCGTTATGGTGATCCAAGTCATCGGGTATTTGCAGATTTCTCACCTGTTGAATTCACTGATCAAATTCCAGACAATTCAGTGCTTCATGATAAGAGGTAGAAGCTGCTCATGTAGCCCCATCAGTCCTGTCTGAGATGACCCATTAGACGACAAACTACAGCCTCAGAAAGAAAAAAAAACCTCATAAACAAATCAGAGTGACGTAAGAACTAGCTGAACCAGTTACACAAACCCAGAGTCAGATAAGTGAACAGACAACAAACACGGGCTGAAAAGAATACGGAAAAGCTTCCACCTTTAATCCAGTCAAACACTGTGAATGTCTCAATTACAACCTCAAAATATGTACAAAATCCACCAGCTGAAGGTAAAATAAACCTCATCATCACTAATCAAACCAATCATCTGTTTATATCGATCAGGTAAACTGATAATTATACACCAGGTACATGAATCTACAAGCTGGTCTTATCAGCTGACTTTCCCATAATCCTTTGTACTCTGACGACCAGTTCGATCTTCTCCAGAGTGGCCCTGCCCCCTCACCTGGAGGAGGCACTACATGTGATTAGCCCCGCCCCTCCCGCTGGTTCTTTCAATCTCACAAAGCCTCTCAGTGATTGGCTGAGAAGTAACAACAGGCAGTTCATTCAGGATTCAAAGTCCGCCCACTGTCAGCTGTTCTGGCTCCGCCTCCTCCACAGCTACACCTGGGTGTGAAACAGAAAACATCAGACCTGATTTCAACTTAGAACCATAAATTGATCAACATTAAGACAATAACCAACATTAGCGACAAACCACTTCCAACTAACTTTAGATGCAAATTAATTTTCAAAATGGTGGCCACCTGTTGTGACATCATCAGGAGGCCATCGCAGCTCTCCACTCTCCACCTCAGCTCCATCTGTCGGCTCAACCACAATCAAAGGGACAGTCCGCCAAAGACGTTCCTGAGACAGAAAGTAGAGACACAGTTCACCAAAACTGGTAAGGAAAATAAAGAGACAGTCCACTAAAACTGATAACTACAGTTGTCCACGAAATTATTCAACCCCCACTGAAATTAAGTTTTGACCAGTTTGACATCAATTTTGATCATTTTATTCGTCTTATTTACCATTAAATCAAAGAAGCACTTGAAATTTTTACAAATATAACACAGCGTTTATACTGAAATAACCACAAATGTCTTTTCTGTGCTCACATCATTGTAAGATTTATTCAACCCCCAAGTGAAATTCATTTTTAGTACTTTGTACAACATCCTTTTATAGTTATTACAGCTTCTAAGCGTGAAGCAATACCCAATACCTAAGTGAAAACACTTGAATGAGGCTCTCAAGAGTGGTGGTCTTAAAGGGGTTGAATAATTGTGTCAATGAAGAAATCACAAAAAAGCCATTTAATAATAATTTAAAACAATTGTCATTTTAGTTGCATTTGGTTCTTTAACAAGTCCTTGTAAGATTTCATTATGAATACAATTACAAATGTATACTGAATTCCCTAAAACCCTTTACAGCATTGGGGGGTGAATAATTCCGTGCACAACTGTACATGGACAGTCCATCAAAACCAGTACCCATCAAACAGTACAGACTCACCTGAAACACTGCCACATCATCAGCTGAAGCTCCGCCCACTGCAGGCTCATTCAGATTCATCACATCTGTCATATCTCAACTAATCAGAGCATGGAATCAGACAGGAAACTGAAAAACAAAAGTGTTATCATCTTATTATATAAAATGTTAGTATTGATTTTATAATGTGTGTGTTAAGGAACAGACGTCTACTCTACTTCTAACATGAGGCATAAAAGTCACTGTCTAACATTATGACTTTCACTTCAGTTTTTGTTTCAGCTCTCAGTATACCCTTATTTATCTTAGTCCTTTAGAATATGTAGTCTGTCTGTTTTATCTTCTTCAGAACTGAAACAAAAACAAACATAATCAGAAGAAAACAGATGAAAAGACCCACCTGACAGAGATGAAGATGAGGCAGTCCCAGTTTAGAGTTCACTGCCACGCACCAGACCAGATCCACTCATTCGTTTGCATTTACACAAAATGAGATCATGTGACCGTCTGATGGGAGCATCACATTTTCCAAAGAGAAACCATCCAGACTCCACCCATTCTGATATAACAGGTCCCGCCTCCTGCATACCTGAGCTGATCAGAGGCGCCACCTCTGACCTGGTCACCCTGTATCTATTATTCAATGCATGCATCAATTATTGACAATTGATGAGTGATTGACTTACAGAGGAGTGGAGAGGAGAGGAGAGGAGAGGAGAGAGGGAAGAAAAAGGGGAGAGGGAGGAGGATATGGAGGTGAGGAAAGTGAGAAGATGGGGTGATGGAAGTGGAGAGAGGAGAGGAGAAGGGGAGGATAGAAGGAGAGAGAGGGAATTGAAAGAGAGGAGGAGACATGAGGGGGGATTTGAATGATGAGCAGATGGAGGAAGAATGTGAGGAAGGGAGGGACGGAAATGGAAGAAATGATTAAATTAAAGAGGTGAGGAGGAGGAGGAGGAGGGGGAGATGGTGGAAGGAGGGGGGGGCGAAAGAGGATGACTAGATGAATTCTGCAGTGTGATGTTAAAGTGAAAGTGAAAGTGAAAGTGTTGCTGATGCTGATGCTGAGGGTCTGACGTGGACCACTTCTCATCTCCAGTCCGGTCTCTGTTACTGCTCCTGATTCTCCCTTTGAATCCAGGTTAGAGTAGATCCTTGTCCTGGCAGATCCTGGTCGTGGTGCATCCTGATCTGACTCTGTCCTGATCCTGGTAGATTCTTATCCTAGTGGATCCTGGTGGATTCTGGTAGATTCTGATAGATTCTGGTTCTGCTCCACAAGATGCTGTCTTTCCTGTCCAATCAGAGGCGTCTGATCCGCTCAGGTGAGGATGTTTTATTATGTTTTTAATCCTTGGGACAAAAACAGTCAGTGTATTGACATTTGATCAAATAGTTGTGTGCATGATCTATGAAGTGTTTTTGGAAATAATGCTATATTTTAATGATATGATCTTTACTTCATTAGGGACAATTGATTTAACTATCACCCTAAAACAGAAGAAAAGTAAAAGTTTTAGAGTTACAGTTATGTTGATGATTTATAAGCAAGTATAGGCATTATTTTATTGATTTTACTATTTATTTTCATCATTTATAATCATATGTCTGTTTCTACAGCTTTCCAAGAAGTGAACTGAAAAGGCAGAACATTTAGAGAACCAGTGACATCTAGTGGGTGTTTTTAGTGTGACAGTTCATTGTATGCTCTGACAAACAGTTGAACAGGACACAAAAGGGTTAAATCAGCCTGTTTGAGTCTTTAACAATGTGTGACCTAGATGAAAGGTGATATCAGACCAAAGTGTGTACGCAGTTACACCCGCCCAGGTGCAGGCTCCGCCCTCTATTCAGAGGATCAAATGGCCAGACGATGGAAGGTAGGACAGAGATGCTACTTTATTCTTCATTTATCAATTTCACTAAGTATTTTTGCATTAATGATGAGGGTTTTATTGACTTCATATTTTATTCTATATACTTTATTTTAGGTCTGGATCAGGTAATCTGTTAAAAAAAACATCAGACATCTGCTTCTAAAATGAGAAGAGCTGTCCAATGTTCTGCCTTTTCTATCTCTAAACTCAGTGACTGTTGCTCTAAAGAACCTGTACATTATCTGGAATCACTGCTGTGTCTTTGGCTCCAGCGGAACTTTGAGTCTAACTCTACCTTTATTAAACACACAGACTATGAGGAATATGTTGTAGATGAAGCTGTTTTTGTTGTTTTCAGGAGGTGCAGAGGGTGAGGAGGACAGAGAGCAGACATGGAAGATGAAGCTGCCGAAGTTGAAGATCCCTGGAAAGAAGAAGAACCAACAGAAGAATATCACTCCAGGTCAGAACCATTATCTGAACTCTACAGGAGGATTTATTCCTCTGAAAAATGTGTCCACTTCTTCCTACATTTTAACCAAAATATCTGTACTTTCTTCACCTCACATTTTCTAAACTGGCTTTGGCATTTTTCTATCTGTGGTGAATTATCCATTATTTTTATTTTGCATCATTAAACATCTGATTGCAACTTAAATGATGGAATAATAATAGTTGGAGAATCTGTTGGTGAATATCACACAACTAACACAATAACATGAAAAGGAAGTGATGGATGTAATGAAACAATTCATGAAATCACATACACTAAGAACTTTCACTTTTATTACAATGAAGTTGAATTAGTTCTTTTGTCTTCACCTCTGGATTCTCAGAGCTCATCCCTCTAACATTCTGTTCTTACTGCTTCCTCCAGATGAGGGATTGGACATTGAGGAGGTGCAGGAGGACCAGGAGCAGTTGGAGAACATCAGCAGGAAGCTCATCATGAGGGAGAAGCAGCTGTTTGGTCAAGACTCCCATAATGAGGAGGATGAGGATCAACTCCACAGGGACCTGGAGGCCCTGTGGCTGCAGATCCAAATGGCCATACACAACACCTTCACCTCCTCTGCAGGGGATCTGGAGGTCCTGAGGAGCGCTGTGGCCTCCATCCAGCAGCAGGAGGAGCAGGACCAGCACTGGACCGGCTGCCCAGAGGACCAGGTTCCTGTTTGGCGTCCTCATAAGTGTCTCCGTAATCACAACATTATGTTACAGGAGGTGGTCCGGTCCAGACTGAAGAAGGCTGTTGAGGAGGTCACAGGTGAAACTGACGGACTGTCCTCAGCTCTGAAGAAGGAGGTGAGTCTCTGATCAGGACTGGTATTGGTCTGAAGATCCTCACACCTCAGCCTGCATTTATGAAATTATAGTAAATTCAAGATACAAGAGCATAAAAGATTAGTATAAATGTAAAAAGTCCAGCTGTGTGTTGAACCTGTGCAGGTGTGTCGGATGGGGAAGCGCCTGAAGGACGATCTGCTGACCGTGGAGAGGACAGTGAAGGACTGCTACCCCCCAGAGATGGACATCCTGAATGTTTACACTGGTCTGTACCAGCACATCTTCTCCACTCGGCTGAAGGACCTCACTGGCTCTGAGGTGGACATTACGGACTGCAGCTACCTGCTGTTATGGATCAACCACTACTACCCAAAGTGAATCTCTTGTAATTCAAAACCAGCTTCAGCTTAAATTTTAACTGTTCATCAAATTGTTTTTGTGGATTTGTACGATTTCTTTCACTCTGGGAAACATCTGTGTTGTTTCCTCAGTGAAGTGCTGAAACATAAGGATCTGGATGGAAAGATAAAGACCTCCTGTCTGGGCCCCCTACTGCCCCAGGAAGACCTGAACCGCCTGGAGGACCAGTGTCTGACCCACAGTGAGGTAAAAACCAGCTGGTACTGGTCTGAAGACACACTATCCAAATGGTGTCTTTATTCCACAAAGTTCAGTTTGAAAAGCAGGATTTTATTTATTAAACAGCAGGTTTACAGCCAATTACAAACTTCAACGGAATTTTCAGAATAAGATATGAAGGCATGTCAGATCAGTAGTAGACCAATATTTTAATTGAACATGGAGAGAACAGACTGAATCGTGGATCATCATCAGGCTTCTGTTTGATTCAACTTCATGGATGTAAATTCAGAGCAGAGTGAAGATGTGGCTTCAAACAGCGCTGAAGAAAGAAGAGGAGGTGTGGCTGAGCGGCAGAGAACCTGAGCTCATCGACACCCATTGCTTCAGTCCACTGGCACTGGATGTCATCCAGGTGAGACAAGATCCAAGTGGACCTGCAGCTCAATCTGGACTGACCTGAACCTCAGTACTGCTAAAATGACTGTCCTTTATGCCATTTTCATTGTTTTGATGTTTCGTTCATCTACATTCTGCCTGTAAATTGTCTGTTTTGCAACTGTAAATGCATACAGTTTGTTGTGACTGTTTTTGTCAATGAATCTTTTAAAATCTCTCTCTCTCTTTGTACCAGATGATCGACAGTGTCCTCACTGACCTCAGTTATGTCATCTCAGACCAGACCAAAACTAGACAGATCACTACTCACCTAGAGAGCTTCCTCAGCAGGTAGCCCCTCCCACCTGAAGCAGAGCATGTGACCTGTGACCTCTATGAGTGACAATGTGATGTTTTTTCAGCTATAGGAAAGCGGTGGAGGACTTTGTTAAGGGTAACCATGGTAACATCAGCTGCATGATCAAAACCCAGCTGGTGTGTGAGGAGCAGCTCAGGTATGCCCGACACCCGTTCACCTGTTCCTGTCTGCTCGCTGGCTGCTGATTGGTTCTCTGTGACTCCTCAGGGATTACATCATCAACCGAACAGGAAGTCTGTCAGATCAGCAGAGACAGCGCTGTCTGGACACCCTGTCTGCACTGAGGGATTGTGGGTACAGTTGTTTGACGTGTGCCTTTCACAGTGAAAAGAAGGTACAGACCCAGACTTGGTCATGGAACCATTCACCATTAACATCATATACATCATTGTTTCCTGGTTCAAGGTCTTCAAGTCCAGATTCTGTCCTTGTTGGTATTTGAAGATAGTTCATAATGTTTTAATACCTAAATTTGTTTAATTTGCTTAAACATGTAGCAAGCGGAAATGCAGCTTATACAGTTTGCACTTTCTTGTTCTGAGAATATTTGCTATGTCAAATGTACTCACTGCAGCCACTGAAATGGTTAAAATAGTTATATTTGTTATCAAAAAGGGGCTTAGTGTTCTAAATAAAAACTTTATGTAACTTTGTTTTGTAGTTATAACAAGATATTTGAATATTGCATATTATTACTTGGGGAAAAATATCTCTGGGAACAATCTTGTTGAGTTTATTTACATTGTACAAGCAAAAATTTATGTTGTTTTTTTAAGTTTGCACAACAAATAATTAAAAGAAAAGCAAGGTTATAGTATTGATGTGTCTTTAAATACAAGTTTATCTTAAACTATTACAGCATAACTATTATGTTATAGTTTTTGGGGGGTTGGTAGGGGGCCTGGACATTTTTCTTGTTCCAAAGGGCGGCTGACAGAAAGTCTGAGAACCACTGATTTAGTGAAACTATCAGGTTTTCACCAACTAGAACCTTACAGCTCCTCATGTGATGCCTGCTTTTGTTTAGTTTTGTCTCTTATGTCATTTTCATCTTCAAACCAAATTCCCTTCACATTCAGCCTGCCTGACAATCAATAAATTAACATATCTGTGACCTCTGACTTCTGTGCGTGCAGCTATGTTGCGCTGAACTGTGGACCCCTGCCTGGTTGGACGGTTCACTCCCTGTTATTGACTCTCTGCTGGATTCAGTGAAACAGCAACTGATGGACCTGCAGAACCTGAAGCCCACCTGTAGACAGGTAACACCATCCACCTGACTGTCTGTTTGATCTGTCTGTTTCACCTGTCTGACTCTCTCTGTTCTGTCCTTAGTGGGTCCTGTCCATCCTCTATCAGGACTTGGTTCATTACTACATGAAGAAGATCCTGAGGAGCAAGAGGAAGAGCAGGGAGCAGCAGGTGGGCGGGGCTCAGAGGATCAGGGATGACGCCCATAAGATGGATGAGTTCTTCACAGACCAGGTCAGTCACAGACACGATCATATGAAGACACTCACATTTTGGGTCTGCTTTGCATGCTCTTCGTCAGTATGTCTTGTGTACTCCTTGACCACATTGGATGGTGTGGTGGTGTAGTGGATTGTATTTCAATCTCACAGCTAGTAGGTTCTGTCTGATTTTCCAGTCTTCCTTGACATTAAAACAGGTATTTGTAGAGTGAAGATCTGGAGTTGGCACCCAAGGGCAGCTCACTGCTCCTAATGCGCTAATGCTATTTGCTAATGCTCGGATTCTGTGATTGATGGGGTAAAATGCAGAGACAATTTCCAATGGGGATTACAAAGTGAGTTAACCTTAACCTTGTGAGTTCTTTCAAGTAGTACTTTCTTGGTGTTTTAGGGCTGTACGGACTCATCATGGCTCACTCAGATTCTTAAGAACGTTGCAGAGATTCTCCATCTGCAGGATCCTGGAAGTGTTCACCTGGAGATGGTTTGTTTGTCCAGGAGCGTCCCTGATCTCAGGTACATGATAAACCTCCTTAAACTGCAGGACATGTTCAGATCTGAGCCCTGTACATTTTGTGTGTTCCATCATTTTAGTCTTGCTGTATCTTTTGGATTGGTGCCTGATACGGTGGCTTATGAGAGGGGTATCAAACTCCGGTTCTTGAGGGCCGATATCCTGCATGCTTTAGATATTTCCCTCTTCCTTTGCATCTGGAAGTCATTACATCATTAATCATTATCAGGCTTCTGCAGAACATGATGATGAGCTGATTATTGATTGAGAAACAGGTGAGCTGGAACCCCTCGAGGACTGGAGCTTGACACCCCTGGGTTATGATACCTAAAAGTATGTTGTGTCTTCACCGCCCTGAGATTTAACTGTCAGGTTCAGACATCTACATGACTTTGAGGGTTAAATATCATCTCTGAATGTGTGACCTGAAACCCTTGGTTGCTATGGAGATAGCAGGCGTGTCTCAGTGGAGAGCAGGTATCTTTTTACCTGTCGTTCTGTCTTGTCTTAGTGAGGCTCACATGTCGGCCCTCCTCCTCCTGAAAAGCGGCCTATCAGCAGCTGATGTTCGCTCCATTAAGGCGAGTGTGCAGGAGAACCGCCCCCTAGACTTCTCCACCAATCAGAGCCCTGCGTTCTTCTCCAAGGTGAAGGTGAAGCCAATGAAGTCGATGAGTAATAAGATCGTTCAGATCCTGAAGAAGTGAAGAGCTGTAACATGTTGGCAGGAAAACACAGACACCCTGCGTGGTAATTGGTCAACACGATTTAGAAACAGTCACTGACCATCTGCATGTGTTTGAGTTTTAGAGACCAGTTGTATAGGTTGTATGTTCATGTAAATAGTAATGTGACGCTGCCTGTGGGTTTATCTGATCTGCACAGTGAGACTATCAGCTGATCAGACTATAATCAATACATTGTCCTGATGAAAATACATCTCTGTCACATGATCAGAGTCAATAAAACATGTGCATCAGAATGTTTGGTCAGAATTTTTACACAAGATTCATGATGCAACAGTGTAAATAAATAAAACATTACAACTGGAGGAGATTATTTTCTTACTTAAAAAAAGTCACACATTCTGAAAAGTCAGAAATGTGCAAGAAAACAATATTACTCTGCTACCACTCAAGTCCCTGATTTACAAGATAAAATCTGGAATATTCCCGGAGATAATGAAACCAAATCTGTAAGAAAAAAACTCGAAGCTGCAAATTAATTCTCTGAGATGACAGTTATGAACAGTATTTTCTGAGGTTATGATCAAAGATTCAGAAAGATTAGATGTGAACACAGTCCATTTTTCTACTGAAGTATGCTCCATTCAGAACCAAGACACCAGAACCCTGAAGACCCTTATGGTAGACACCCTCAGGACTGATGGGATGATGGCATTAACTGGTGCCGTGTGAACACTCTTTTAAAGGTTGAAGAAGAGGATGCTGAGCTGAAGTCGGCAGAGTCTGTTGCAAACCAGATCAAACTAATTCTTTTTCACATTTTTATTCAACGCGTCATCAGTCTTTAGAGAAGGTGATCAATAGTAGTTAAAAGCAAAATTAATTTTGCTAGAATAGTTAAACTGTTATTTATGTTCTACTTGTATGTTCTGGTAGTTGATTATGTTATAGTTTAATAGTCAAGTTCTACTACTTAAACTGTCATACTGTGGTTACTAAACACTAATGGTTAATTATGTTTTAATAATTAAATAGTCATGTTCTGTTAATTGTTATAAGTTATACTAGTAGTATATTAATTATGGTTATGGTAGTTAACAATGACAGTTATTTATGTTAAACACAATAGTTATGTTAAATAGATATATAGTGACAGTTATGTTTGTTTAGTGTTTTGCTCACAGTCTTTTTTAAATACATTTTATTGAAGAACCATAACAATACAATCAAACGTTCATCAAACATTACAGGCAATAGACAATTTGAAAGAAAGAAGGAAAGAAAGAAAGAAAGAAAGAAAGAAAGAAAGAAAGAAAGAAAGAAAGAAAGACTTTGTACAAATGACATTCTCCTAATAAATTAAAAAGACTTATGAATTGTTTGTTACAATCTGTGTGGTGAAAATGGCTAATTATATTGTAAGTGGTACTGTGCATGTGATATTACTTTGGTCAAAAGTAATTTTTAATCTGGGTCCCAAAATAAAGGGAATAACGGTAATAATAGAATGAACGAATGAATGTTTCTGAGTCTGATACAGAGTGTACGCATATTTTCAATATCTTAATATTTTAACAATATAAGTTGATGAGATTAATTTTGTGTATGCATCTTATTTACATCTTGCATCATATTATTGATACAATAAAGACAGTTTTGCGCTCACAGCTTGTCTCGGACGTATTGACGTTCTTTCAGTCTTTCTGTCCAGTCACCCTAGCAACAACAAACGCCGCCGCTCGGCCTCACTAGCCAGTCACGTCGCACGCTGCTTGGGACGTCAGATCCTGTCAGCGCGCTGGGTTTGGTTAGGACGCCATCTTGGATGTGGCTAACGGACAGCTAGCACAGAGCCTCCGGAGAGGATGAGGACCGGCTGAAGACTCAGATCCGCTGCTTCGTTGACCGCACCGGGACCGTGTCTCTCAGCCGACTAGAACCACAGGCCAGCAGACCCACCCGGACCCGTTCTGGTCCCGCAAACACTGACCGCCGGCACACCCGGTCCTGCCGGATAGCTAGTGGGCTAGCCGGCTAACTTAGCTCCCAAAGAGGAACTGTTGCTCCGTTTGGATCTATGTCGGTCACAACCAGGCAGAACAGGAGCCGAGCTGAGTCGAACCGGGCGAGATAACCCTCAGGTTCTACAGCTCGACTGGAGCCAGTGATGACGACTGGAAACCTGCTCAGATAAACCCGACCTGAAGTTCCGCCAGCCCGCAGACAGCCGCTGAGACGGGCAGGTGTTCCGGGGCGGACCGGCGGCTTCATGCCCGAACCTGCTTTACTCTGACCCGGGTAACATGTCCGCCAGGACCCCTCTGCCCACCGTCAATGAGCGGGATGCCGAGAATGTGAGTTCAACTCTCAGACAGTGGTGGTAATGAACTTAAGGATGCAAGATTAAAGTTATATTTTAATGTCCAAAGTCTCCCGAGTTATCACCAGGTTATGGAACGGATTGTTTAACTGAACAAAGGCCAAATATGTGACAGAAGAACACGTCACATATATGAGTGTGCAAATATGTTGGGCATATCTATATCACTGATAGAGGAAGAATTTTAAATAGTACTCTAAATATTAGTTACACACCAGAGCCACATTAATCTGAAGTGACAGAAGCTGAAAACGACTGATCTGGATCTATAGCAGAGAGTATATACCAGGATGATGTCTCTCAAGGCTGTAGTTACTGCAATGCATATGCATAATACAGGTGATGTTTTTCCCAGCATACCTCTGTGGATGATGGCCGTCCTGACACAGCGTCCCGCTCCATTCGATCTACTCGATGTAAAACATCATCCACTCCAGATGAGTCTCCACATGTGGGAAACTACAGGCTAATGAAAACCATTGGAAAGGGGAACTTTGCCAAAGTGAAACTGGGCCAACACCGGCAGACTGGACGAGAGGTGAGATGGGGGGAGACAGACTAGAGGAGCGGTCAGACAGGTTTAGACTGAATAGACTATAGTTGAGTGGAGTTAAGACTGAAAGGATGATGAATAAGATACGTCAAGAGAGGAGAGAGGTTATAAACTGACCACATGAAGAGTGAGGTGGGTTGTTGACAGACAGACCAGTGGCAGTGATGTCTTATACTCTGCGTTCAAACAGGTGGCCATAAAGATCATCGACAAGACTCAGCTGAATCCCACCAGTCTGCAGAAGGTCAGTCTAAATTTGTCAGACTCCCAACAACTGTTATTATTAAACAAGTCTCTATTGTGTTCCGTAAACTGAAAACCTCCATAAGCTTATTCCCTTGTAATATCTCTCTGTACTTCAGCTCTTCAGAGAAGTCCGCATCATGAAGATCCTCAATCATCCGAATATTGGTAAGTAAATCATAGAGGTCAGGGGGTTACTTGTACATCAGCATCAGACCGTCAGCATCTCTATTTTTCTGTTTTTGCAGTGAAGCTGTTCGAGGTGATTGAGACAGAAAAGACTCTGTACCTGGTGATGGAGTACGCCAGTGGAGGTCAGACCACTAGTAACCTGTCAGATAGGTTTAAATCATACAGTGAAGGAGTGAATGTGAAAATAACACATATGCATCACAAGGTGACCTTTGCTTCTCTTTATGCAGGTGAAGTGTTTGACTACCTCGTCGCTCATGGGAGGATGAAGGAGAAGGAGGCCAGAGCTAAATTTAGACAGGTACCACACACAGCTGTTACCACAGCGACTCCCTGCAGCATACATACCATAATACAATGTCCTTAGAAAGTCTAAAACAGGCTAAAATCTCATCGTGTGAATTTTAGGCCTGAAGATATCTGAAATCTGACAGGTTGGGCCTACATGTTTGACTGTTAAAAGTCTTGTTTGGTGGGGAGACATCTGTTTTTCATTTCATTTTAATATTGAAATGGTCATTTTGTTTTATCATACAGTGGCAATAAATAATGTTATCCTGCAGTATTCACCACTAGACATCTTCTTCTCACGGGCTTTCAAGTTATACAAGAAGTGGTGTATACTGTCACACAAAGCCTTTCTTTGTAAAGATGGAGGCTCATCTTCAGCTCCTTTCACTTATGGTATCCAGCATTTTCTGCTGCATCATGGGTTGCTGTGGATAAGCTAGCAGGGCTTTTTAAGTCTGTTTATAGCCATTCTTCAGAGTCTATGAGCACTAAAAGTGATTGATTAGGTTTTGCAGGTTAAAGTGAATTAATGTCAAGTGCTTTACTGCCATTGTGAAACCAGAATATTAGTTTTAAAACATTCTTCAATCACGTTCAGCAGCAGATGGTTGCTAGTATGGACATTAGTGAACATGTTCATCTACTCATTTTAACAAATTACACTGTTCTATGTGGCATTTTATATTTTTTATCGTTCAATATATAGCTAATGTTATGTAATAATCAAATATGTGTTGGGTTGTCAGACTTTCCAGTTTCCTGCAGTAGTGTGTTACTTTCCAACGAGACAAAAACAACATAATGGAACTGTACATAAGCAACTTAAAAGAAGAAAATGGTCCTAAAGACACAATAAGATGTAAACATATACATATAAAGTAGCTAACCTGTCCATCTGTCTGCTTGCAGATAGTGTCAGCTGTTCAGTACTGCCACCAGAAGCACATCGTCCACAGAGACCTAAAGGTAACAACCTCCACTCTGCTCCCCAAACTTCCCAGTTGTCTTTAAACACACCATGTGAACCCTCCTTGTCTCCTTCCTTGCTAGGCGGAAAACCTGCTCCTGGATGCTGATATGAACATTAAAATTGCAGACTTCGGTTTCAGTAACGAGTTCACAGTCGGTGGGAAACTGGACACATTTTGTGGTTCACCTCCGTACGCGGCACCGGAACTATTCCAGGTCACAAGCACATGACTTACTGTTTTTTAAATGAGGTTTTTGTTTTAGTGGTGGGGGCTGTGTACAAGTATGTCAGTGTTTCATTGTATTTATATGTGTGTTTGGTCATGTGATAAATGTGTTCAGGGTAAGAAGTATGATGGCCCTGAGGTAGATGTGTGGAGTCTGGGTGTGATCCTCTACACCCTGGTCAGTGGATCGCTGCCATTTGATGGACAAAACCTGAAGGTCAGTCATCACAAACCAATAAACCATGTATGTGGTTGCGAACACAGCTTTGTATGATGTTTGTATGTTCTTGGTGTGTTCAGGAACTCAGAGAGCGGGTGCTTCGTGGTAAATACAGGATCCCTTTCTACATGTCAACGGACTGCGAGAACCTGCTGAAGCGGTTCCTGGTACTGAACCCAGGAAAACGAGGAACGCTGGAGGTCAGTTAAACACGTCCTAGGTCTGGATGAGACAATAGTTTATTTCAATCAGTGTCAGTAATTACCACAAAAAATGTCAGAGTAACCCTAAAAATACAAAGATCATACCAGACACATTGGGACACACACACACACACACCTGTAGATTTAGTAATCATGTCTTGATTTTGATTAAATGTTGTGAAAGTCAGCATTATTTAAATAAAAGTAAATGAATTGAACAAAGGCAGTAGGAAGACTAGGGGTGTCTTTTTGTCTTAATTTTTGTTGTTCTTTTAACAATGCTAATGTCTTATCACGTCTTTTACCAGTATTAAATATTTTGACCCGTGGCCATCAGTCTTTCAGCTGTAAAGATATGTAATGATATAATTCTCAAATAAATTAGGTAAAGCACAGGCATGTTGTTTTTGTTACTGTCTAATGTTGGGTGAATATTTCAGCAAATCATGAAGGATCGCTGGATCAACACTGGATTTGATGAAGAGGAGCTGAAACCCTTTCTTGAACCAGAGTTGGACATCAGAGACCAAAATAGGATTGGTACTAACACACACTGACACATCAGAATCATATGCTACAGATGTACACACTGTATAAATAAGACAAAGTACTTCCCATATTGTTGTTTGCAGCTAACGTCACATCACAGCACATTCTGCAGGCAGAGGCAGGAAGTGATTTTTTTTTTCCCATGAGAAAACACTGTCAAAATGCCTCTGATATGTCATTAAGCATCGTTCTAGTTAATCAGTTAAAGAAACTACAGGAACCTTTTATGAGTTAGTAACAGCTGCTGATATGAGGGAAAGTGCAAGACATTCAACACTGAAAAAAAGGTTTCATCTTGATTCAACTGGATATTGTACTTCAACTGTGTGTACAATAGTTGATTAACAAAATCACCACCATCATTTAAATCAGGTGAACACTTACACAAAATACATAAACACACTTTAAACTGCTTTTAGTGATTAGTCTATGCAAACGTTTGTTCTCAAGAGGTGATTATAAGTGAGCTATTAATCTGTCATAGGTTTGTGACTCTGATACACAATACAGTGTATGTACTGTTCTAGCTGTGTGTTTAGAAACATTTCAGGTCATGATTATGTTGCTACATACACACTTTTTTTAAGTATAAATATAATAATACCTCTGACTTGGAATAAAATGTGAGATAGTCTTAGAAACGTAATGTCTCCACTTGTTCAGATGTGATGGTGACAATGGGATACTCCAGAGAGAAGATCAACGATTCACTGACAAAGATGAAGTATGATGACATCACAGCCACCTACCTGCTGCTTGGGCGCAAGGCTGCTGAGGTCTGTTACCATAGCAACAGATACAGCCAGCAACCAGCACGTGCCCCCACCCCTTCTATATGTTAACCTGTGCCTTCATTTCCCCGTTTCAGGCGGATGCGTTGGACTCATCCTGTGGCATCTCTTTGTTGAAGCCACGCCCCTCCAGCTCCTCTCAGTCTCCTGCTCACCTTCTGACTCAGCGCACCTCATCCTCTTCATCATCCTCATCCTCCTCCAAACAGAGGAGGTACAGTGAACAAGGTAACACTCGTTTTACAACTGCATAAGTAGATTGAATTTCAGTTTTACTCAGATGATTATTTTGTTAATATTTTAGTTTGATTTCAAATGAGCCCGACAGAGTGCCCTTGTGCCTGTAAGTCCTTGTTCTCATCTACAGTGTGTCCTTCCTCCTCTTTGTCATCCTTGTCTTCAGCTGCTCCCCAGTCCAGGAGAACTCAGACCCAGACTCAGACCTCAGGTTCAGCAGAGGGAGATGTGAAGGCCGTAAAGTCCACTACAGCAGAAGAGGGCAGTCCCCTGCTGGGGAATGCCAACAACCCCAATGTGTCTGATATACCTGAGAGGAGGAAGAAGTCCACCACTCCCACTGTGAGTACAGCGCTGCAATGAATACTGATTACCAATAGACTGCAGTAGTTTACAGAGGTGAACTGTCCTTAGATGTAATGAGTGTATCTCCTTCTCAGAGTGGATCTTCTAGTATGACAAGGAGGAACACATATGTTTGCACTGAGAGAAACTCTACAGACCGCCACTCTGTGGTCCAGAATGGCAAAGAGAACAGGTGAGTCCACCTTTCACCCGATGAGTCCACATGTCCACCGGGTTAGCAGACAATAAAACATGCAGTATTACTCTTCAACAAAAGAAAACACCAACACTGACACACTCCCTCTTCCAATGCTCTGTCCGCAGCTCTGCAACCACACCCACTCAGAGGTCAGTGGGTGGAGCCTCCACTCACAGCGTCAGCAGCGGAGCCACACCCCCTGACCGGTTGAGATTCCCTCGTGGTACAGCGAGTCGCAGCACCTTCCACGGTGGTCAGCTCAGAGAGCGACGGACCGCCACATACAATGGACCACCGGCCTCACCCAGCCTGTCACATGACGCCACACCACTCGCTCAGTCTCGAGCCAGAGGGTCCACCAACCTGTTCTCCAAGATCACCTCCAAACTGACCCGCAGGTGAGGCCACAGAGCATTATGGGAGGGGAAACGAATAAGAACTGAACCAAAGTTGGTGGAAGATGTAGTTAATCTTTAGTTTGTGACTTAGAGATAAAGTTTCCTGCTGAATCTGGAATGGCAAGTCTAAAAGTGAGTAAGAACTAATCTGTTTTCTCTTTCTCCTTAATGTCTTATCTTCGTTCTCTCTTTCAGTCGTAATGTGTCATGTGACCAGAAGGAGGAGCCTGCATCCCCGGCCCCACCCCACCTGAAGGACTCAAAGCCCCGGTCCCTGAGGTTCACTTGGAGCATGAAGACCACATCATCCATGGAGCCTCTGGACATGATGCGGGAGATCAGAAAGGTCCTGGACGCCAACAACTGTGACTACGAGCAGCGCGAGCGCTTCCTGCTGCTGTGTGTCCATGGCGATGGCCATGCTGACAGCCTTGTCCAATGGGAGATGGAGGTGTGCAAACTGCCCCGCCTATCACTCAATGGGGTCCGATTCAAGCGGATCTCAGGGACCTCCATCGCCTTCAAGAACATCGCCTCCAAGATCGCCAATGAGCTGAAGCTGTAGAGAGGATGGACTAAGCAGGTCACCGGACTGATATTGGTGATTATTGATCAGTTACTGACAAATGTCATCGATGTGTATCATTAAGTCTGTTTGCACGGGGTTTCCTTCACCTGTGGAGCAGGGGATGTATTCATCAGAGTTGAAGTCCTGATTCTTCTACTCAACCAACATGTGACACGGCCTCAGAAAAATATGAACAGTAGAAAACGATGAGAATTGTCTTTAAATGTTGAATGTATCTGCTGCCTCTGTGTCATCACACACCTTCACAAAGAGCACAGAAGCAAAGACTCCAAAACAACGGACTTCAGTCCAACATGGTGGAGGTGAAGCTCTGCTGCTTCACACTAATGTTACCATGAACAAACGGTTCACTTCTTATCGATTCAGATACATTAAACATGGTTCCATATGAACCCTTTAAACATATGATGGAACAATTCAAACAGGGTTCAAAGGTTTTTAGTTTCTACTGTTCATATTTTTTTGGAATAAACTCCCAAAATGCTCTAGTGGAAGGCTGGGCTTGACCTCTCCATGGCCTCTGTCACTGAGCACGATGGGGCTCGGAGTCTGGTGTGAAGTCAATCGAGTGACAGTGCTGTAATGGACGTTAGTTTTAATTGGGCCACTGGAGGCGGAGTCAGATGGACGCTCAGTGTTTGAATGTAAATATAGTTTGTTTTTCTCTTTTGTACATGTGGCGATCAGCTGGTGATCAGCTGATATCTCTGTTGGTGATGTTTGTTACCTGGGGCGCTGAGCTTCACTGTGTCTCATTAAACACCTGAACGCAGCACAGCTTCTTGTTCACACTCAGTGGGTTCGAAGTCAACTTTGAACCAGGGCTCATTGTGTTCATACAGTCAGGTAAATGATCCACTTGCTGTATTTATTTTGTTTTTGATGATGTGAAAGCCTGACAGAGACACACTTGGCATCAACATTTATTATTTCCCCAACATTCGGACCATTCAGAAACAAAACCAATACTAAAGATTTACATCCTGTCCCACACACTTAGTCAAATGCATCTGAACAGGAACAAACACCACAGACGTTTCCTCCTGTGGGCATGAGTTCTCCTTGTTAGCAGCAGTATTAAATTTATCTCTGTTAAACTCTCACCCAGTTGGAAAGTCACAGCAGATCTTTACCTCTGTGTCACACTCATATGTGTCCCATCAGAAACAGACACAAAGGAGTTCTACTCAGACAAATTGGTTGTAATAGAAACACTTAAAGGTCATGTGTTTTTTTTTAAGAAAATACCATGCTGTAACTGATAAGTGATAGAATTATAATTTAAGTATTTAAAAAAGTCCGGAAAAGATATTTTACTAACTGAGAAAGTTAATTATTATAACCCTAAAATGTGGTGTATAATAACAAAGATCTCACTATCAGATACTATATAAGATATGTATTATTACAAATAATACAACAAACAATATGATGCTTTTTTACTACATGTAAGATTGCACTTCAGATTTCCTTTTTTTTTTTTTTTTTTTATGACTTGGCGAAATGGTTCAACCCTAATATATAACCTGTTCCTTCTCACCTGCTCGATGTTTATTTTCTCCTATTTATGAAGTTCCAAATTTCTAACTAAAGACCCATAAGGCTAAAATAATTGACATCTCATTTGAAAGGCAATAGTCTGTTGTTTTTATCCCTCTGCCAACTCTGGCCAGACGAGTATTGTAATCATTTTGGCATCTGTCCATATAGGTTAAATTAGATCCTACCACAGGTTAAATTTAGGAGAAGCATTTATTCACCTTGGTTTTTAAATTTTTTTAAACCAATTTTTGAACAGGAATATAATTAGTCATACACCATTAATACGACCTCTTCTGCACCAAATAACTATAGAGTACCCTTAGCTTTGATTCTTTCACTAATTATGTTTAGGTGCTCAGGAATAATTTAAATACACTTATTTTCCTGTAAAATAAGTACAATAATTATTTACAATAATTATTATTTCTTTGTTGACAAATCTAAACTTGTTATAGAATTTTTTATAATTTTATATTTTTTATATATTATAATTTTATATAATGAAAGGTTAATAACTTCCTGCAAGTACACAAATGAAAGCAAACTGACAAAATATACAACAATTATAAAAACACAAAACATATAACAAAAAGAGTAACGCAAAACAACACAGTAAAGTAGAGAAGTAAAAAAAAAATGACCAAAACATAATGTCTAATAATATCCGGAAGCTTTTCTTAATAGTCTTTTAGTGCTATTTTTCAGGTTTTTTGTAAAAGGGATCCAACTTTTAACAAAACTGGAAGGAGGTCCAAGTGGAGCTCCAACATCTAACGTTCATCATCACATTCCAGCTGAGTTCAAGGAGCTTCACTGTGGATTCTGGGCCAGTTCAACAGAGGAACAAGGTTCTAACACTGATGTTCATGGTGAATGTTGACTACCTGCCCCATGAAAATGAGGATTCAGAGGCACTAGTGCAGAACCGAGTCCATCCTCATGTGTTTTACCCAGACCTGGTTCAGTAATAACCCACCGGACTGGCCTCGCTCTGATTTGACCAGAAAGAGGAGGAGGACTTGGTCTGAATGTAAACAACAGGTGGTGTAACCCTGGTTGCTTTACTGTCCAGGAAAAGATCTGCTGTGAAGACCCTGAACTCTTAGCAGCTGGTCTCAGGCCTTATTTTACACCGACACTTGTCATCACCATCATTGTTTACATTCAGTCCAGACTGGTGGCATGTGACATCACTGTTGCCAAGATACAGACCCAACATCCCAATGCATTTATTCCTATTTCTAGAGATTTCAATCATCTCACTCTCTCAGTTAAACTGCTCAACCAGACGAAATCGAAACCTTGAAGATGTTGAACTGCAGTATTTAGTCGGGGCCACACACGGTTTATAATTTGACAAATAAAGACAGTGAGCTGCAGCGTTTAGTCAGGTTCACACAGACTTTATTATTAGATATGTGAGGTGATAAATGAAGACAGTGAGCTGCAGCGTTTAGTCAGGTCCACACAGACTTTATTATGATTATTTTTCAGGTGTTAGACGGGTCCAACAGGATATAAAGTCCTTCTCTCGGTGGAAGACTGAGGTCTAAGTGTTCGGCTCTAAACGTCGTCCTTCGGCTTCAGGACGGATCTGATTACACTGGGGGGGGGGGGGGACTCGGGGGTAATGTGGGGATAGGTGTGTAGGTCGGTAGGTTCGGTGTAAGGGTCAGAGGTCACAGTTCACTTCTGTTCGGGCATCAGGTCATCGATTGCGTCCCCGCCCTCTAGACGCTTCTCCATCTCCACCAGCAGATTGACTCCGTCCACCACCATCTGGACCAGCTCTACCTCTGAGAAGCCCAGCCTATCAGCATTGGAGATATCAAAGACTCCGCCCACTGCTGCTGTGTCCACACCCCCTGAAGACAAACAGGAAGTGAAGTTAGAACTGGGTGATGTTTCAGTTCAATCAGTTGATATCAGTACGTGCTGGAGACGATTCAAGTCTGTTTTTTTGGTCCTGGGTTACCTGTCCAGGTGTGTCACTTACCTGTGCCTCTCTTCTGCAGCCTCAACCTCTTCAGGACCTCTCCGAACTTGTCGTGTTTGCTCAGATTAGGCAGTTTGACATGCACACCTGCACGCAGCCCTGTGCCCAGGTTGGACGGACAGGTGAGGACGTAGCCCAAGTGTTCATTCCACATGAACTCGTGTCCTCGCTCCTTGAACAGGGCCTCGATCTGATCACACAAAATAAATGGACGTTAACGGGACGGGCGTTGGCGGTGGTCCAACCAGTCACTTATGTGTTCTTGCGTTACCTTGGTGAGTCCGGTGCAGAAACGGGTGAACACCTCCCTCATGTTTCCTCCTTTCTGCATACTGATGACCCTCAGGTGATCCTCCTCGTTCACCCAAACCAGGAAGGTCTTATTGTCGTTGTGCCTGGAGAAGAAGCAGCATTTTTACTTTAACAAACACAGAATAAATACTAATAATCATACAAAACCATTTAGAAATCAATGATTCAGTATCAAAAACCTTCACTCCCATGATGCTTTGTCGCATGCGTCACAGCACCATGGTCGATGAACGATCCCTCAACATTCAGTTACATCATAAAACATCGTATTTCACTGAAAAAATCCATCTTTTACAGGAGAATTTTATAGGATGTCTTCAGGGATCTTAGTTATTTTTAGTTACCAACAAATGACATTGAAAAAGAGCTGCTTCACCCTCGTAAGTAAAATATGTTATCAGGTGAAGTAAGACAGGTTTATCCACAGTATTTAAAGAATTAAAAATAATATATGAATCCATCCAGAGGAAAATGTTTTAATTATCTATGAACGAGTTTTGGTTGAAAATGATTTAATTGTGTTGTAAATATATAACATAGTAAAGAACCGACTGATGTTTTTGGTGACAACGTGTTCACTCTCTTTTGACTCCCGAGTTTGAAAGTAAAGGTCAGAGGTCGTGCTCACCAGATGCCCCTGCCATCGGGCCAGTCGCGGGCCATCCCGGACGCCAGCAGAAGCGGGGACACGGGTTTGTCGAACAGGAAGTGGTCATCGATGAGCTGCTGTTGCTCCTCCTCCGTCATGTTCTTCAGAGCATAGTACTTCCCCTTAAGGTCCCCATCCAGGATGTCCAGACCTGACGGGTCAAAGGTCAGACAAAGATGCAGGTCAGCAGCTAAATTCCGCACTCTGGAAACTGTCTATGTCCTCTCAACACTCTCTTTACTGTTTTCTTTCTGTCAAACACCATTAATAATATTAATGTAAAGTTCAGTAAGGTTAGGTTTGTCACTCGTCTGTCACTACAAATAACACTGGTCGACAGGTTTTTAGTATTTATTTGCTTCAGAGATTAAATGTGCAAACTTTTATGCACTTTAATAATTTAACTGTTTTTTTCAGTGTACATAATAAAGTGTTATTATTACACATATATTGACTTATGTTCATTTATCCAATAGGTTTCTAAATGTTCCAGTATAGAGAAGCCATGAAATTAATGTAATATGCAAATAATATAGTAGCTTTGAGACAGACAAAACTCATCCTCTTACTCAAATTCATATTTGGACTGAATTTTTGTATTTATTTCTTATTGAAAGCTCACTACTTTTACTTATAGTAAACACAGCACTGCCTTTATGTACAAATAGTGTGACATAAGCATGACATAAGGTCAGGAAAAAGTGAAATATCCCTTATGATTTAGAATGATTGTAACTTTACAGTGTATCATTAAATCATCTGAATGTTTGTCAGATCCATGATCCACTGAATTATCTTTTTGTTTGTTTAAGTCCATTGTTTTTCTATCAATATCAACAGCAGTAAAACATAAAAATAAAATAAAAATTCACGAACTTCATGTTGTACATTCTCCACTGTGAATTCATGATTTTCCCTTCATGAATTTGTGTGAAATACACCAGATCTTTGTTTGGCTTTAACAGATACTGCTTCCAGACAGCAGGGGGCAGCAGAGGCACAGGTTTAACATGACGCAGCACTGTGGGGATTATTGTATTACATAAAAATAGAAGGTAAAGAGTCTTCTGTAAAAACTGTTTTTCCAACTCAGGGTTTACTTAAAAAATAAGAGCACTAAATTATTTAATGCGTTAGGACACTATCTGATGGCCGTAACTCGGTCAACAATAATTATTTTAAATAAATCCGATGTGATAGAAACAGACTGTGGTTACCAACGGCACAGCTGAGCCTCGGGATTAAAATCAGAGCCTGTTAATCAGATCAAACGGCTGCAAATGACACTGGACCCACATTTAATGGTCTCAGAACTGTGTGGAAGACGGGTTATTTGGAGCGCTATTCAGTCAGATGTTCTCCTGCTGATGAGCGGTGGCGTCATGAGACCACAACTCCACCACAAAGTCAGTTTTTAGACGTTTATAGATAGAAACATTAATGTACATCAGATTGTTCTGGTCTTCATCACCATTTAGATACTGTGAAGTTCAGCCCCTTATCTGAAATGCTTCAAAATTAACTTAAATAACAGATAAACTAATAGTAATGTAGATTATTATTATCATTATTATTATTATTATTTGTAGTAGTAGTAGTAGTAGTGGTGGTGGTGGTAGTATGATACACATTTTATTGGACTAGACTGAACTTTAATTCCATTTTGTTGCTTAAATCCATTCCAGACCCCATTCTGGACCCAATCTGAACCCAGTCTTCTGCTGGTACTGGAATGATCCTGATGTTCTGGATCACAGGTATTTGAACAACACACTGAACCAGGACGAGTTGTTACAGTTATAGTAATGATCAGATTTTTCTGGATTATATCTGATCTGATCCAAAATCCGGTTTTAGAGTCATCTGACCCGGATCTACAAATACAATGAAGTTATGCCGTACTTTCGATGGAGAGGTTCTCAATGCCACGGCGTTCTCCACGGCTGCAGTGAGGTGGCAGACAGAACCCACGGATACTCCGACCGGTCCGGACCCGGGAGCTCAGGACATAGTTTGGATCCAGATCATCTCCACCCTGAAAAGACAAACAAAAGGTAAAAACAAACGAACAAAACGGGTTCTGCTCTAAAAACTGAACTAAACCAAACTGAACAAAACCAAATATTGAATAATCTTCCAGAACCTCCTTGTGTCATACGATGTTCATGTAGAGTTGAGTGGAAACTGGATCTAATTTATGTCACAGTTCATTCCATATCCCTGCTGACAGTAAAATGATGTGATCAGTGTTCAACCTTTTGAAGTGCAGAAGAAGATGCGGTAATTTAACCCTGATCTTTACCTGATCCAGACCAGAATCTGGGTTAGCTGTGTATGTGTGAAAATGCAACTTCCTGTCAAAGAAAATAGTGTAAATCTTCTCTGTCATTAGCCCCATACAGTTGTGCTCATACTTTTACATATCCTGGTAACATTTGTGAAATATGTACCAGATTTTAATGAAAACATGTGCAATCATGAGAAAAAAGTTTATTTTAAACCAAATGGGATTCAATCTTAAGTACAAGGCATGAATTATAAGATAAATCAGTAACAATAGAGAGAATATTAAACATGTTTTGCCAGGATATGTAAACGTATGAGCCCTTTATTATATATTCAATGAGAGATAGTGTGAGTTTTCCCATTTTAATTAATTTTACAGTGCATTTTATTTAGAAATACTGGTGACAGGAAGTAGTATTTATAGTGACGGGCCTGTCTTGAATTAATCTGAGTGTGTGAGTTGACCTCCAGCTCCATCTGTTTTTGGTTCACTTGAGCCTGATGTTGGACTTTTGTTTGGAATTCTGTCTTTTATTTTGGTGCTTTGTGGAACAGAACGGGTCACGCTGTTGTTGATACTGGCGTTTACCTGCAGGTTGTCAGAGTTCAGGTCCGTCTTGTGTTTGTCTGTTGGTTTGTATCCTCCGTGGCGGTCTTCGATGACCGGGTCCAGCAGCTCCTTGAATACCTCGTACGTCTCCTCGTCTCCGGCGACGCAGCCGACTGTCATGATGAACGGGTGACCTGCAGAGACGCCACACCAAACCACCTCTAATCAGATCTGTGTCGTGCTAGACTCGTGTACAGCGTTTAGAAGAGGTAAGGAGGATCAGGATCAGGTTCGATAAACCTCATCCTCCTCCCTTTGCTTCCTGTTGAGGATTTAAAGAGCAGAAATTATCCTGATCTCACGAGTGGATCCAATTAAAGAATTAATGATGAGCTCTGAACAGAACATCTCTGAGTGAAGGACAAGTCACGTGTCTGATGGTTAAAGGTTCATATTTAAAAAAATAAATAAATAAAAACTCTTATTAGTAATCAACTTAATATGTTTGATTTGTGGCGTCATCATTTTTCCAGTTATAAAATGCAAAACAAAATAAACAAATACATTCATTAGATAAATGTGAAGTACTTATAATAGTTAAATATAGGGTTCAGAGAGGTCGTATATTTACTTTAGGAAGTGGTTTGTTGGAAATTTTTAAAAAAATTCTCTATGATGTGGGTAAAATATTTGTTATTTGCAAAATATTATTATTTTAAGACAGAATCAGTTCTTATTTAATGTGACGGAATAAAATCCTATAACCAACAGTTAACTAAACCTGGTAGTTTAGTTATCCAAATCTCCTGGTCTGTGGTTTGGTCTATATGTCCATATCTGGTCCATATGCAGGTAGTCCTCAGGTTACGACGTACCTGACTTGCATTATTTGGACTTTTGAGTCTCATCCTCTATTACTGTACATATGACTGTATACTCTACGTACAGCAAGTACAGTATCTTATTTTTTATTTTATTAATATTAAGTATAATACATGTATTTAAATATTATGTAGAGATTTAGGAGGTATTTAGGGGTACTAAAAGGTTAAATCTGACTTACGCGGAAATTCAGGTTATGACGACAGCGTAGGAACGGAGGACTACCTGTATTCTGGTCTGGTCTATGAATTGTGATATTTTTTTCTAATGTACATCTCGTGGTCTGGTCTACATCTTATAATCTGGTTTATGTATCATAGTCTGGTCTACATCTCCTGGTCTGGTCTATGTACCCTGGTCTAGTCTACATCTCCTGGTCTGGTCTATGTACCCTGGTCTGGTCTACATCTCCTGGTCTGGTCTATGCACCCTGATATAGTCTACATGTCCTGGTCTGGTCTTTGTACCCTGGTCTAGTCTACATCTCCTGGTCTGGTCTATGCACCCTGGTCTAGTCTACATCTCCCTGGTCTGGTCTATGTACCCTGGTCTGGTCTACATCTCCTGGTCTGGTCTATGTACCCTGGTCTGGTCTACATCTCCTGGTCTGGTCTATGTACCCTGGTATAGTCTACATGTCCTGGTCTGGTCTTTGTACCCTGGCTAGTCTACATCTCCTGGTCTGGTCTATGCACCCTGGTCTAGTCTACATCTCCCTGGTCTGGTCTATGTCCCCTGGTCTAGTCTACATCTCCTGGTCTGGTCTATGTACCCTGGTCTGGTCTACATCTCCTGGTCTGGTCTATGTACCCTGGTCTGGTCTACATCTCCTGGTCTGGTCTATGTACCCTGGTATAGTCTACATGTCCTGGTCTGGTCTTTGTACCCTGGCTAGTCTACATCTCCTGGTCTGGTCTATGCACCCTGGTCTAGTCTACATCTCCCTGGTCTGGTCTATGTCCCCTGGTCTAGTCTACATCTCCTGGTCTGGTCTATGTACCCTGGTCTGGTCTACATCTCCTGGTCTGGTCTATGTACCCTGGTCTGGTCTACACCTCCTGGTCTAGTCTACATCTCCTGGTCTGGTCTATGTACCCTGATATAGTCTACATCTCCTGGTCTGGTCTATGCATATAGTCTGTTATAGACTTCCTGCACTGATCTCTATATCATGATGCATTTTATATTCCGTGATCTGGTTCTGGTCTACCTCCTGGTCCAGATCTTGGCTGGATGCTGTACCTGGGTTGTCGACGCCGGTCTGGATGACATCGTCCAGCGTGAAGCCGCTGGGCGTCTCCTTGTCGCGCAGGTTGGCGTACATCTCGGGCGTCAGGACCTTGGCCATGTGGTTGTTGTGCTGGCTGAGGTCGGGGTACTCCTGCTCAGAGGAGTAGTTCATCTTCAGCTTGTTGTGGGTGTTTCCGAAAGGCATGGTGATGTCCTGCTGACCTGGGAACAGAACTGGCACCGGTCAGACTCTGATACTAGATATACTCACATCTGGTCCATCAGACCTGGTCCATCCTGTAACTGATACTTTACATCTGAACATCTTTAATGTAGAGAAGACGGGGTATATGGATCTGATCATGGAACACTTCCTGTGGGCGTGGTTTAAGGACAATCATTAATATGACCCTATTGAATCATTTTTATCTCCAGTTAAAAATAAATGTGTCATCCCTCGTCAACAGACAAAAAAATACAAAATAAAACTATTTTTATGTTTCATGTTTGACAGATGACACCTCATCTTATCTATTGTGTTTCTATATGCATTACATCATTTTCATCTTTTTGCATCTTTCAGGCCACTGTTCATTTTATTGCGTCTTTTATGTCATTTTGTTGTTTCTTCTACCTTGTATTTGTTTCATCGTGTTGCGATATTGACTTTGTTTTTTCTCTTGTTGGATCACTTTACCTACTTTGTTTTTATTCATTTCTTGCATCTCTTACTTTTTTACGTTGTTGCATCTTTTACATCATTTTCACTTTTCTTCATTATTAATGTTTTTCATCTTGTTGCATCTCTTATGATGTTTTATCTTTTTTTTTTTTTTACTTTTAATGCTAAGTCTTTTACCCTGTTTTCATCTTTAGTGCTTAATTTTTCATCCTGTTGCATTTTTTGTTTTTGTTTTGTTTTTTTGCTTTTATTTTGTTTTTTACGTTGTTGAGGTTTTGTTTTTAATGTAATCTTGTTTGACTTTTACAGCTAATTTAAAATGACAAATAGCTGTGTGGTATTTTCAACTTTCATTCAGAACCAAAAATATATAGCAACTGGGTAGTTTAGTGGTTTACACTACTGACTTTGGATCGGAAGATGGCCCTTGGGTAAGGTCCTTTACGCTATATATCCCTATACCTGTAGCCACAAGGGGGCAGTGTCTCATTGTGCCGGTCCTAAGCCCAGCTAAATACAGAGGGTTGTGTCAGGAAGGGTATCCAACCTAAAAACCTGTGCCAAATAAATATCTGAATGTGATTAGCTGTGGTGACCCCTGAAGGAAAAAGCCGAAAGAAACTTACTATTCAGAACCAAAAATCCTTAAATGTCAAAACATCTAATAATTTGTCATTTATGGTCATAATTATCTGGCCGCTATCGAAAACATTTAATCTTAAGATGTTTACTAGCAGCAGCTCTATGGTACTACGCAGATCTGATTAAATATTGAAGAATGTGTTGCATCACAGGCTGAAATATTACATTACAAGATGAATTACATTTTGCAAAACAGATAAAAATATTCTTAATTGTTCTGAAATCTCCATGTTTCACCCTAGGAATGAAAAGACTTCAGAGATGATGTAATATTTGTGGTTTATTTTCATTAATCAAATAAACTTGGAAATCCCATCATCTGATTTTTCCTCAAGTCAAAGCCAAAGAAGCTTTCTACTTCAGAAAACCTGCAGATCCGATGGTCCACCACAAACCAGAAACTAAGCAGCATCCAAGCACTGAAACAGACTGAAACATCCTGCCAATAATTCTGTGATTACTTGTTTTTAATCATGATTTTCTGGATCTGAAGGACGTGTGAAATCGAGTTAATCTGATATGTGATGAAGCATAGGTCCAGATCTGGTGACTCATCAGATTCCTCTGCATCCTCCTCACATCTCAACGAACAACAAACCGACAGAGGATGGAGAGATGAACCAAAGACATGAAGCTACGGCTGAAGACGCATCCACGGGCCAATAAAAACGCACAAATGGATTCAGTGACGTCATGCATGGATGTTCACATGTTCTGTTTCTGTGAGGTGTGATGTGGTCATAAACATCAGATTCCCTCTGAGACTACGTTCCATCTCATTATCTCCAAACCCTGTCGTGGATCAGACTGCAGTCCAGACGCGGGCCCGGAGCTGTTGGAGGCCGCGGTGACGCAGCAGTCGCAGCCGGGTTTAACCCCCCAGAGCCCGTTTGCTGCTACGCCCCGGTCACCTTCAGATGCGTCCCGGATTAAGGACGGCCCGACCCTCAAAACAGCTTTAAACGAATCCAGTATGAACCAGAACCAGAGGATACGTGATGAAACCTCAGAGGCTCATCCAGATACAGGTCTTTGACATCCTCCTCAGAGACTGGTCGGGTTTGGCGCAGATGGAGCCGCAGTGTCTCCTCTGTTTGCCCTTATTCGGCAGATTAAGGACTTTTAACGCCTGACTGGTTTAAGGTGGATTTGATGAAGGCCTTTTGTTTGTAGCTGCACATGAAAAGCATCAAATATCCCCATCACTCTACGCCTGCAATTAATAAAACCAAAAAAATAATGCAACGAAAGAATAAAAGCATTAATTTAAGGACGATTCGGGGGGGGGAAGGTGCGCATTTTTATTTGTGCGCTGCTGACTGCGCAACACCTGCAGACAGGACGGACTGCAAGGTCGTTTGAATGCGGACGGACAGACAGGCAGGCATGCAGACATACAGACAGACAGACTCTCTGCAGCTGCACAGCCCGTAAATAACAATAAACAACAGATCAACGTCCTGATCCTGGTCCTTTGTTCTTTAACCCATGTGCATACTGAGACCCTCCGCCTTGTCTGCTCTCATCCACCCTCATCCATCACTGACAATGTCTCGTATTGATGATTGATTGGTGATCGGCAGAATATGAGGGGTCTGGACTGAAGTGGTTCCTACCTGTCTGCTCGGTCTGGGATGTAGTCTGAAGCGGATCCGGTTCTGCTGCTGCTGCTGCGGATTAAAGCGGCTCTCGCCTTTTTATACCCGCCCCCCGCTTGCTATTGGTTCCTATTTACAGTCCATTCATTCCATTGGCCGCAGGGGCCGCGGGGGGTCACGTGTCCTCTGTCTCTCCGCTGCGTCAGGTTCGGGTCTGCCGCAGTGCCTTTGAGCAAACCCAGTCCGGATCAACCAGACTGTATCCTCTATTCCTCAGGTAGGCTTCAGGTTTAATGCTTTTAAGGGGAATAATTATGCAGTATTTTTTATTTTGCATCATTGTACGTCTGATTTCAACTATGAATGATGAAACAAAAACACACAAAAAATACTTAAAATCTACTTACTATCACACAAAATTAGATGAAATGTTGTCTGACTTTGTGATTTCCAGATTTATTAAATTAAATGAATCTTAATATTGAATCCTAATAAAGTCAATGAGTTCAGTCTGAGCTTTTATTCAACAGGATGAAAAAACAAATCTACAAGAAGAACTCAAAACTATTATGAGGATAAAACATTTAACATCATAATGTACAGGAACAAAATGGAAAACAACATAACACAGAAACATTTCTACAAAAAAAAAAGTTATTAAAACAGTCACGTGTGGAATTTTTCTTCCTTTTTTTTGCAACATAAAAACAAAATCCTATAAAGTAATGTCATGCAATACAAATATCATGTAGATTTACTGTAATATTGTTGTCATAGGGTGACACGGTGGTACACTGGATAGCGCTCGTGCCTCAGAGCAAACAAGAAGGTCCTGGGTTTGATTCTTATAGCAGTTGATGGAGGTTCTTTTAGTACTCGGGCTTCCTCTCACCATCCAAACACATGCACTGATAAGATAATCGGTTAATCTAAATAGGTGTAAGTGTGAGAGTGATGGTTTGTCTCTGTATTTTCAGCCTACATGTGCCCTACCTTCACCCATAAGTAGCTGGGATAGGCTCCAGTGGCCCTAGTGACGTCAAAGCTGGTCCAGAAAATGAATTATTGTCATAAAGGATGACATTCAGGCCTTTCAACCTGACTTTGATTTAGGGTTAAAGCACCATATTTTGGTCTCAGTTAAGAATATGAACAAAATCAACCCAAAGACAAATCAGACAGCAATGATCATTACAGTAACAGACACGATGCTGTGATGGTTGCAGTTTAATGTCCAGGTATTAGTGATGTTTGGACTGTGGTGGTCGGGCCTCGGCTTCAGGAGGACGAAGAAGAGGACGAGGAGGAGGAGGAGGAGGAGGGGTTTGTTCTCTGGTGATGAAGCACTTTCTCCTGCAGCTTTAAATTATTCATCCCCTCCTGATGGGGGTGAACAGCTGCCGTCTCACATTTCAGCAGCAGAAAATAAAAAATAAAACACGCTCATGCTTTTTTATACCTGTCACTAAACCACAGTAGGTGTGTTCGATCCACCACACACAGATCCAGATCCATTACAGTCTATTGATGCTTCCCCAGACTGGAAGAACATGCAAAAAAAAAAAAAAAAACACGGCTCAGGAATTCATCGTCAATGTCATTAATCAAACTCTGCAGAAACATGAGACTTTCTGCAGAGTTCAAACCAGACTCAGGTTCATGGACTAAATGGATCAGATTCTGGATAAAAGTCTAAGAGTTTTTCATGGTTTTGTGTTTCATTTTATTCCTACATTGTGTTCATCTTGCCCCGCCTTCTACATAATTTTCATCTTTTGCATTATTTTTCACCCTGTGTGTCTTATTATGCTCCGACATGGCTGCCAAAACAGCTGACTCCTTATTAGAGCCTCCAGTGAACATCTGAGGGACTGTACACTTTACAGTTTCACTTAGTTTTTTTGTTTGTTTACTACTTAACTTTGAACCATAGATGTTGACATTTGACCAAAACGAACAAGTGATGAATGAACACTGGCCAGAGGAGTCAGTTTTCTCTAACAACT
>JAPSES010050515.1:0-11809 GCA_029822895.1 Maxillicosta whitleyi
GTCACTTTGAAACAACTCCGCCCACTCCGGAGGTAGAAGAGGCGGGGCTTCCTCTTCTACATCACTTATGTCAGTTACTGCCAATGTTGAAATGATCAACACAGGCCTAGAGCGCCCTCTGGTGGCTTAGTGTAAAAATAACATGTGAAATAATATAATGTGTTAATAATTTCACAAATAAGTTGCTCCACAGTTGCCTCACCTCCGGACATACCGGAAAATACGGCAGTTGTTTAATTTCTTCAACGCATCCACGAATTGTACAATAAAGTTGTTTTTTTTTCCACCACAATATCTTTATTGACTTTGTATATAAGTTTAATGCAATCAGTACAGTATGCCAACATTTAGTTAACAAAACATGTGTTGACATATTATATACAATTTTATATGAAATAAAGTAGAAAAATGGCGAAATAAACAAAACCAAATGTACACTAAAGTTAGTTGTTAAAACAATGTCTGTATGGCTAGTGGCAGCTCCTCTCTCCAGCACAGCTACACACAGACCCCTGCAGCATTGAAACACGTGTCTACAATAGTGAGTTTCTTTCGGCTTTTCCCTTCAGGGGTCACCACAGTGAATCACATTTGCATGTTGGTTTGTCACAGGTTTTTATGTCAGATGCCCTTCCTGACACAACCCTTTGTATTTATCTGGGCTTGGGACCAAAACAATGAGACACTGCCCCCTTGTGGCTACAGGTATAGTGTGGACCTTACCCAAGGGCCCACCTGAGGATCAAACCGGCCATCTTCCGCACCAAAGCCAGTGATATAAACCACTAATCTACGGTCTACAAAAAGTTCTAAAAATACATTTAGAGACTTACATTTGGACACAAAACACATTTGCCACATGCACACTGCTACAGTCACTATCCAATAGAATCCAAACAGTTTCTGAAATCGCAGCAGAGAACAGCATGTTTTACCTTTATTCTGTACATCTAGTGCAAACAGACAAAAAAGACGCACAATGGTGTCATTAACTTACATTGACAGTCCACATTTAAAGCAACAGTACAGGTATTTAGTAACTGAAAACGAACCTATTATAGAATCTTATTTAACTACAGTAAAACAGTGTTTTTAATACCCAACCAGGATTTGGTGACATGACAACATAATATTAATCTGGTTACAATCAAAGTTAAAGGCTGCCCGACAAAATGTAGGGGGGGCCGTGAATATGAACACATGCTGTAGAGAAGCAGGATCAATGAACCAAGCAATATGATGTTTTGTTTGTTGAGACTATTATGCAAAACAGTGTAAAAGAACACAAATTACAGCTTAATGATGTAAAGGAAGTCAAACTACATTGTACAGAAGTATGGAAGATGTTTGATCTAACTGAGTTTAATTTGTTACAATTATGTTTGTTGTTGTTACTCAAGTGATTCTACATTGTATCTAAGAGCCTCGGAATTCAATGGGAACAATCTCTCCTTGGTTCTAAACCACTGTGATGTGCAACCCCCCAAAAAATAAACATCTGCGAAGTAATTACAACAGCAGAGCAATTCTTTTTCCGAAGCACAACCAAATGACTGTCTATGCATCCTGATGACGGCAGAGGTTGAAACACCACTGAATGGATCAGAGACTGGAATACACTTGTAAGATCATTGTTGAGTATTTTTCACAGCACCAAGAACAGGTGATGCCGCTTTAGGCAGAACAGGGGTCTAATTAACTGATAGATTTCTGGAATGAAGGCAAGAGGTTTTACGGGTTTTAAGTGGTCATTGTGTCATTGAAATACGGTGCTGCTACCAGCTGTGTTTTTGATAAGATGTTGGAAAAGCTCCTAGTATGTATGCGGTGTCATTTAAAAACAGCATTTGTACTCAGCTTTGTTGCTTTGCTGTTGTAAAGCTGGATTACCAAAATGTGCAAAGGTCTAAGGGTCTCCAACCCACACCCCAGACCTCCTCATGATGAAGACTACCTTGGGAAAATCCATTTAAACGAATGATATTTTGTTATTTTAAATGGAATTATTAATTTTCAAACATTTCCCTGTGTTCTACATAAACTGTAAATGTTCTCCTCAGGTCTGAATTCTTCATTAATTCAACTCCACAGGTCCATCTATAACCATCTCAACCCTATTTCTGAATAATGACACCAGGAAGGTCATTTTAAAGCTGGCCCTTTAAATGCAAATGAGCCACTTCAGGCCCCACCCCCTCCAGGTTGACGATGCTCTGTCCTGTTCAGCCACTTGTGTTCATTAATAATAATGGATTAGATTTTAATATCATTTTCTAGAAACCCAAAGCCCTTTACATTATTGAGTCGCTCTCACATTCTTTCTCTGGTAGTGGTAAACTACATTTGTATATTACAGCAACCATGTACATGTACATTAATACAACCAACAATTGAACATTTTAGGTAAAAAAAAAAAAAATAGGCTCTAAGTTTGGACATATTTTCAGTATGGATTACAACCACTGCTGCTGATAAACAATTATGGTGTTTTTGGAGAAATGTTCATTGGAAAGCTTGACCTTATATATGCTAATGTCATAACGTAACTATTCATAGATGTAACAAATTAAACAGGGATCGGAATGGCCCTGGATGTTTCAAATTCAAATGTTTGGAACTATTAGGGTCCAAATACACACATAAATGAACCGCAGATTAATAAGCGTGGGTTTAGATAAATACAAGCCCTTTAATGTAAATCCAACTTACCTTTAACATATACACAAATAAAACAAAGAAGCGCCTGTAGACATAACCAGTACTGTGGTATTCTGCAGATACGCCCTGAGGTAACATTGTAAAGCTTCTTTGGGCTACTGTCATGCTTTCACTTCATGTTTCCTAGTAATTATTAAAATTTCAACAAACTAACAGCATCTTCACTGCAGGAGTTTGTGATCATATCTGTGTTTACCAGCAGGGTGAAGAGAAAATATGGACAATTGGAAGAAACTAAACCAAACAAATTCTATGTATTTTGCAGCAGTGTAGGAAACAGGGGCAGAGGCTGAATTGTTTTACTTTCCTTAACAATGAAGAACACTTGAATCGATAAGTTGAATAATTGATTAATCGTTTGAGCTCTATGTGGTAATACAGTGTAAAGGACAAAAAAAAGGAGTTCAATATTGGTCTATGTACTTTGTTAATTATAATCTTTGTTAGTAGACCGCTCCATTGTATTGTGTGTTGATGATACTTCAGATGGTTTGCGTTCTTGCTCATGTAGATACTGAGTCTTTACCCTTGTGTGCAAACAGCTGTTTGTTTCGACTGCCTTGTGACCTGAACATAACAATGGACCACAATTAACTGATAAACTAAAATTTATTAAAGCAATAGAAAACTGAATCAAACCGAAACGAAGACCAAAGTTTTTCATACAAGCGCCTTGGCGTCTCTTTGAGGATCTGCAACTACATCTGTCTTTAAATACAGTCAAATGCCCCATTTCCATCACATGGTACTGAATCAACTTAGTTTTGTTTGTTTTTTTACATTTCTATTACAAAAAAAGAACTTGGAATCTGATGCCTAGTACTACTTTATTGGTACCACCTCCGCTGTGGTTCCAAGCCATACCACTGCAGACACTGATTGGTCAGACAGTTTTCTATGTGACCCATCGTTTTACAAAAATCAGATGCGGAAGTAGTCAGTAAATAATGAAACATGAATCCACATTATGACAGAACAAAACTACACCATGGTCGGTTAAAGAAATTCAGTTTTTGGCGGAAGACGTAAATATTCAGATGAGAAAACACTCAACGATTTCAACGTTTTCAGCAACTCTAAGCAGACGACATGGAAATAACGCGCTGTATCGACGTATCGAGTCGAGCCGGTACCACATAGTGGAAACTGAGCAAAAGATCTTAGGTTTCACTGCATCCAATTTCAAACTATATCACATACATTCTTATTAATAGCAACAGTCACCACCTTTTAACCACTCCTAATGTTGTAGTGGCACAGAATGACCCCGCGAAAGCTCAGGTCCTACTACAGCATGGAAGTCTGGAGTGGTTTGGACTTGGATCAATAATTCTCCACCGCTCTAACTTTGTGAAAGCCCCAATGGATCTTTAGGATACAGATGTCAAGACAGTTAAGCTGATCAGTTAAACTATAGAGAAAAATCACAGTTGCTCATTCAGTTGGTCTGGAAAATATAGACTTCGACTCTGAATGTATTAATTCGGTATTTGTCTAAATGGAAGAAGATGTGGTTTTGGTAGGACCACGCAGCTTTAACATGACTTACTTTAAAATATTTGATCTGACTCTGTCTATAAAATCTCCTAATTTATTTACAAATGCATTGTGAAAGTGATTGAATAGACAAATCTGTGGAAACTATTACAAAAAGTTTTTTGCATTATTTCACCATTAGCTGAATGGAACACATCAAGACGGTACTGGATGTGTTCCCATGTTGGCTGTGTCATAGCCTCATTAATGGCATCAATGGCATGTGCGATCTACTTCAGGTCGTTGATGTCTTGTATCTTTGTTCAATACGCAATGTCTTTAATATAAATCCAGGGCTGTGAGATCAGGTGAACGATGTGTTCAGGGGTCGGGGCAACCCCTTCCAATCCACTGGTCTGGAAATGTTTGATTTAGGAACCCACTAACATGCAGTACCCAATGTGGTGGTGCACCATCTACCTGGAAAAAAGAATCTTGGTTGAAGGTCATCTACTTGTACTGACACATATTCAATCAAAAGGTCAAAGGTCAGTGTGGTGGCATGAGGGAAATATTTCTTTTAGATCAGTTCTTTTTATTTTTTCACATCTACAAGCAGATGAAGATCAAAAAACACAGTTATTAAATACAAAGAATAAATCAATGATGATGGTCCTGGTTCAGAGTTGAATCCAAATAGGACGTGATCCAGTAGCGGTTTCACCAGAGATCTGAGTCTGACCCCAAGCAAAAGACAAAACAGATCAATAACCGAAATCCAAACGTAACAAAGTAACAACTCAAATACAAAGTAACAACAGAGAGACGAGAGGAATACCGTAATCCGTAGCGATGGTCAAAACCAGAAAAGCAGTCCGATCAGGCAGAGGTACCGAGGAGGAATAAGCAGGTCCGAAATGCAAAAACTCAATCTGAGTTGAGGTCTGGGTCAGGGCTGGAGCAGGTGAGACGAGGTCGAGGAAGTCCAGGTCGAAGCAGAAGGTCATACACGAGAAGACAGGTCTAGAATGCTGGATTGTCACACAGAAATGTACTGGGACGCACTGGCAACAGAACAAACAACTGACAGGACTGATAATCACCAGGGATTAAGTGGAAACTAGAGACAGGTGCACACAAGAGGAGGGGCCAGGTAATTAGGACGCAAAAGGGAAACAGGAAGTCAAGACACCAGACACTTCACATGAGGAGGGACTACAAAATAAAACAGGAAACGGGAAAAAACATGAAGCGACATGACAATTACATCCTTCTTCCCGCCTCTCTATGTACCCCCTTTATGAGGACATAACCTTGACTCTTTGGGGGCTGGTTTTTTTTTTCTTTTTTCTGCTTCTTGGCTTCGGATCACTGAGTGTGTGTTTTGTGTATTTCTCAACAGCTGTTGGGTCACAGGAGAGGAAGAATCTGATGTTTTTACGTGCGAATAATAAATTGTTGCATTGAACAATTGTTGCTTTGTTTTCGAAGGTTCATTTAGGTCACGACATAATTGGTGTCATGAAAATGGAGCGAAAATGACTTGGGTGGAGTCATCAACTTTGGCTCCTTGTTCTGACAAATATCAGTTAGTGCGCACATAAAAACTGAGGAGGTAAGCAACATTACTGCTTAAATTTGGACAAGCCGGTGTCTGTCAGGAGTGAGGGCCTGAGATCGCTAAACTAATTTTAAATTGGTTTAAGTAATTGACCCTTAACTTCTCCCAAAAGAACCTGGTGGGTGATTGGATTGAGGGTTTTCCTTTCATGTGTTTATGTTTTATATTTGTTGTCATGTTGACATGTGTCTACTGTCTTGTAATATAAACACGGTCCATTTGGGGCTAAATTTATGAGTGTATCGTCAGGCAGTAACATTTGCAGGAACCCATCTCTTGTTAAAGAAAAATAGACCAATGATTCAATTACACATGATCCCACAATGTGATTCAAAACTTTAATAACTACCGAGTACATATCTGTGTAGGTTCACACACCCAGGTCATTGTTCTTCTTGATAGTTCTTCTCTTTTCAACTTCGCAACTGAAGAAGTCTCTTGGATGTGGGACAAAATGTTTTCAAAACATCTAAACCAGTCCAGTTGAACAGAAAAAATTCAATTGTAATCAGACTTCATGGATGCCCTGTAGATTGTTTTGAGGCAAATGTGCAATGTTTGTGCACTGGCATAAATACAAAAGCTTGGACTTCCATTCCAGCTGGAGAAACACCAGTGGGTGTGAAGGGACCCCCTCAGGCAGTTGGCGGGTTGAGGGGGCCAGGAACCTGTCTGCTGTCTGCTTCTTCTACCTTTGCTCTTCTCCTGAGGGCATCCAGTCGATTAGTAAGCCAAGGAAAGAAACACTGATCAAAGTGCAGTGGTGGTCCAAAAGAACAATCAAATTAGCTCCAAACTGCCAAACTCAGCCTTGGTCGGAACCCCTTCTCTCCAGAATCCATCTCATCCAGTTATCGCTTGCCAAACATCTTTGCCACCAGCACTTTTTTCCCCGTGAACAGACTGAACTGGCTGGGGTTACACTCTAATTCTGTCTGATGATATAATCCATGGTTATAACTTCTAAATTGACCAAATCGGGATGGAGGAACTGGCACCGGTACTACTCACCCAGACTGTCGGGCTTACAGCCTGAGTGGCAGAGTTTTACTGAAGACGTGGAAGAACCACACGCTTTTATTGCCTCCCATGTAATAGTCAAATGTGTCCCAGGCTTTATTTAATTAGTATCATATCTAACCTGATCTGACATGAATAAAAATACCATAAATTGCAAATTGTAAGGCTAAAATTTTGTGATTTACAAAATAAAATGAAAACTGATAATACATTTAGGACAGATTTGATCTACAGGGATACACCGATACCACTTTTTTCCAAACCAAGCACAAGTACTTCAATTAGGGATGCACCAAATATATTCAGCCAAATATTGCAAAAAAAAAAAAAAAAAAGCCACATTGGGCCTTCAGTGCAGAGTTAAATCGAGGCCGAATAGTAGCTCGTGACGTGATGACATATTCAGACGGCGTGCAGTGGCGCTGTGACCTCTCTCTTGGTAAAATGTCGGTGGTGTGGAGACATTTTAAAGTGTTACAGAGCGAGAAGAGAATTGCAGTTTGCAATGAGTGTTCAACCAATCTCCAACAAAATCAAACAAACCAAGCTTCTTGTCCCGGTACGCCAACTCTGTCCGTGGCCAAAGTCTTTGAAGAAACGAAAAAGTTTGGAAAAGACTGTACGAAAGCAAACGGAGTTCATGGCTTTGGATGATCAACAATTTAGTGTTGTGGGATATTCAATAAACATTTATTTCTTTAAAATGTATTCTTGGCTATTTATACACTATTAAAAAAAATAGTGAAAAACTTAACCGCATTCGATATTCTTTTCTCTACACTCTTTTTGAAAATAAAAAAGCCATAAAGGTAAATTCTGCCTTTGTCTCTGTCTTCATTTTATTCCGATTTAAGACACAATGGTCAGAAATACTTTGCATTGTGGGTTTAACTTTAGATTCGAATGGTCTTACTGCAAAATATCAATTTTACACACGCAAAGTAAGTTAAAATTAATCGCGATTAACTATGAAATTTCGGAGATTTACTAGCGATCAAGAAAATGAATCTTTTGACATGTCCTTTGCAGCATTTTTAAAGTAAAACCATGAAAACTTTGTCCACTACAGAGGACGAAAGTGTATTTCTGGGTGTCAGGACGATAACTGGACAGATTGTAAGTGTTACATCTGCAGTGAAATTAAGTAAATAAATAAGTTTCTGTTTCAATACAGACACTATATGTGTTGTTGTTGTTGTTTTTTTAATAGGAGTTGCTAACCATGGGAGATGTAGCCTGATTAAGAGACTGATTTATATCAAAGCTGTTTCAGTCCTTGTTGAGTTTTACCAGAAGATTTTTGTTGAAAACCACTTTTTCCCAGTTCGGTACCTGTTACATGAACCTATTTCATCGAGCTCAGTGTTTTGTGTTATACCTGTAACGCACGCTACGATGAGAACAAGATGGCGAGCCGCCCCGGACAGTTAGGACATGGAGGATCAGCCGACGGGATGAGTAAAGTACATTTTTCTCTCTCTTTCTTTTTACTTGTAAGTACATTTTTCAAGGTCTTTTGAATAAAGAAAAGAACTGTGTTTTGAAAACCTGTGATAGAAACGGTGACCTAACAAACTGAATATTTGAGTTTTGTTAAAAAAAAAAAAAAAACTATTGAAAGTGTGTGAAATGCTTACAATTCATGTTTAAATTATAGATGTTGTTCCGTTCACATATTAATGTTAAGTTTATGTGAAAGATGAACTGACTCTGAACTGAGGTTAAACTCAGTTCAACTATTGAAAAGCAGTTTCATCAGAAAACTTAGATTTGACTCATGTTACATGTTCAATTAGTTTAATAGACAGAAAAAGTTAAAATAAATAATTTTATTTAAATGAATGGTAAATAGAGGAAAATAGGATTTTAAATAGGAATCAAAACATTGTTTGTAAGGAAACATGAGGACTGTTTGGTATTAATTTTATTCCTTTGTTTTATCAATGAACACTTTTAAGTTTTGTATTTCTATATATATTTTATTTTTTCTTCCAAAATCACCAAAACCAATTACTTGTGTGATTACTGCCTCCTGAAAAGGCCTAGATCTTGTGACGGCCTCGGCCCTGTGTAGTTGTGTGACACTCATTTACACATTCAATATAGACAGACATTACACAAGACATTCCATGGGAATAGAAAACTGAAAGTAAAGCTGACTCTGAAATTAATTATTGATTTTTTTTCCCCCCCAGAGATGTTATTTTAATAGAATCAATATCAGGTTTAATAAATATAATTAAGTTCTTCTATTGGTTAATTGGACAAAGAGAGGAAGAAGAAAAAAAACCCACATATTTCTCATGTGTATGTGCATGTATTTCTCATATTTAGTTTAATTGCACATCAAAACATATTAGTTTCAATTTTAGAATTGTGTGTTTTCATTGTAACTGTCAAAACCGGAACTTATTTAATCACAAAACATTTTAAACCAGGTTGTAAAAAAATAATCAAATGGCTTTTTTTTTTATCTTAATTTTACCATCCATCCATCCACACACATGCACACACTAGGGCCAATTTAGAGTTACCAATTAACCTGTTCCCCAGGTGCATGTCTTTGGAAGTGGGAGGAAGCCGGAGTACCCGGAGAGAACCCACGTAGTCATCAAGGATCTGGCTAACCACTGCGCCACCGTGCTGCCAATTGGGGCGGGAGCATTAAGGGTCTTGCCCAAGGACCCTCACTGGCAGCTCAGTGTTTGCATGTGTCTCTGGCCGGAATTGAACCGGCGACCCCATGCATCCCAGGCATATATATATATATATTATATATTTTGGATTTGTTGACATTAAAGCAGAAGATGCAAGACACTAAAACAGAAACGACTCAGTAAAAGAAATATGTACAGCACACACAAAAAACATCACCCTCCAAAAAAATTTGAGTCCATCGAAGGAGAGAGGGCAGAAATAACATGAACATAACATGATGCAAAAATGAAGGAATGGAATAAAAAAAAAAACATCATGTATAACAATTTCAATAAAATATGCAATCATCAAATAACCAATATCAACAAATCTGGCTAAAATTCAATTGTCCACATTAAGAACAGACATCATCACATAAAGGCAAGTCTACAAAAATGTGTTTTAAGAAGTGATGTAACAGATGTGACTGATGCCACAGCCTTATCTCCTCGGACAGGCCGTTCCGAAGTCCAGGGGCCCTGATGGAAAAGGCGCGGTCACCTTTCAGTTTAAGCCTCGACTTTGGAACAGCCAGGAGCCCCCCCACCCGAGGATCTAAGGCGGCGGACCGGCTCATAATTGACTCGTGTGTCAACTCTATAGCTAGGGGCCAGGCCCGTTGGAGCTTTAGAAGTGATCAGTAAAATCCTAAAATCAATTCTAAAATACACAGGAAGCCGGTGCAGTGATGTGGGGGTGATGTGGTGTCGTCTGTTAAAACCACTGAGAAGACCAGGACGTACATGAAAGTTTATTCCTGCAATGTCAGAAAGTTTGGTTATGAATTTTTTTTTTTTCTTTTCTTTTTTTGACTTGTCTTGTCCATCATCATAACAGCAGAATGGTAGTCTGGATCCTTTTGGTGTTAAATAAATGTGCTGTGTCAAAGGTAAACTTCATAAAGTATACGAGGTTTCCCCTGATGTTCTAATGAACAAAAATGAGTTGGACACCCCCACTTTAAGTAATTAATGGAAACCCTGCAGCTACACATACAAGAAAACGTGGATTAGCTTCATATAGTTATCATTTAGACCAGTGTTTCCCAACCTTTTTTGGCTTGAGTACCCCTCACACATATTTGTCGATAATTCTCCAAAAATGGAGCATAACACAGTGGTTATTAGATGAAAATAATTTTATTTAATGTTCTTAAATTGAATATAAACTTGTCAGGATCTCTCTCCTTTTTTCTTTTTAGCATCAACTTAATTCAACATAACAATAAAGAATATGTTTTTCTTGGAATAAAAATAATTGATCATATCATATTACGAGTTTTTGGACTACCGTTTTTGTAACGCCTTCTTTAAAAAAAAAAAAAAAACTCCCCATGTGCTGCGTACCCCCTGCAGTACCTCTGGTTGGGAAACACTGATTTAGATTAGATTATATTAGATAGAACTTTATTGATCCCTTGGGCAGAGCTGTCAGGAAAATGAGGTGGTATATATTAATATTATCTAATAATATTGTCATATAACACTAAAAAGCCACCACACACATCTTAAGCCTCCAGAAACCAAAGAAAATGACATTTCACTGTAAGTCATGATGATAAAATTGCGAATCGGATCACGGCTCATGATTCTTCTTGAAAAGATGGTCTGATCTTATGATCACTGTGCCCTCGTTGGAATGAAAGATCTAGTGCAATGAATAAATCATTCACTTTAAAAGCAAAATACAATTATAAAGGTTGGGAATTATTTGTGAGATTCCTGCCGCTGCGCCATCGTGCTACCGCGGTTACAAAACAGAGCAATTTCCAGCCACTAGGTTTCTCATTTTCTACTATTTGCTCCTGAGTGTAAGGTCAGTGTGCATGATGCAGGGAACCTTTGGAACGGAGCAGATGATTTGTTGTCGGCATTCCGGTTTATTACCACCGGGCCAAGTTGTGTGATGAAGGGGAGAGGAGGAGGAGGAGGAGGAGTGAGGGAAGAGAAGGGAATGTGAGAGCGAGGGAATGAAAGCAGCGGTAATAAAAAGGAGGAAACAGAGTGTATGAAATTGGACTCAAAGCTATACAAGCACCCCCCCGCCCCCCCAGGGAAAATGGAAGACACTGAGAGATAGTGAGTAAAGATGGAGCCAGATTATGTAGAACTGAAAAGAAGAACGAGCAAACCTCCTCCAAGCAGCACAGTTCCCCCACATATTGTGACCGACACCCCATAATATTACTGCCACATTTGTCTTTTTATCTATTTTATTAGATTCTTGACACTGGAAACAAACCCACAGAAATGTGAATTACATGCTGCTAACAAAGAA
>JAPSES010050565.1:1599-11807 GCA_029822895.1 Maxillicosta whitleyi
GGTCGTCCTCGTCGTCAGAGCCTCCGTCCACACGCCCGGAACTGGGCCCACACCAATTCCCCCCCCCCCCCCCCCCAAATAAATAAATAAAATAATCTGTAACTTTTACAAACATTTTGCTTCAAGCATGTGGATAAAATATATTACAGATGTTGTGAGGAACATTAAATGCCAACAGAATGAAAACTGATTTAATTATTGGTCCATTTTTACAAAATGTTGGTATGTTTTATTTTAAGAACAGCTAAACATGTGGATGCTGATCACATTCATTTAAACATTTTCCCCATGCTTTACTGTTAGACTATTTTATTGAACAAAACCCATATACTTTTCTTTTTTGCCTTAAAGCTTATTTAATGCAATAATTCAAATGTCAATGGAAAAATCTGTCTTGATATTAGTTCTTTGGTGTATTACATGGTCTGTCACATACTCTGTTATGACTAGTTAACTAACCCATGAGTGTTTTTATCATTGTGCTATTTTGTTGCGGTAACACTGAGCAAGTGCAATTACTGAAATGCCCTATCCAGGCCTGCCCAGAAACACAAATGATGCAAACCTGATGTGCAGTGAGGTTATCTATTTAAAAAAAAAAAAATTAAAAGCCCAGTGATTTTTTTTTTTTTTCCTTCCTTTGACATACAGTATTTGTGGCTTGGCTCTAACTGAAACCAACATGACCTTCACTTTAAGTGATTAGTCTCCAGCCCACCTGACCCACATCTTTTATCATCCCTAAATCTGAAGCAAACGCATACTCTGGAATAATTTAATAAGCGCTGTAGTGCAGTTCTGCTCCTCCATAATAATTAGCTGGTCTTCACTACAAAACCAATGTTCCATTCACAGTCGCCCCTCCTCCTCGTTTCACACATCACCATAACAAAACTGATTACTGGTGGGGAATAAATCACTAATGATTTATACAATCTCCTTGACTGAAAATATGAGGGATTTGTGTCTCTCTAACACTCACCCATAATCATTGGCATACTGAACTATTTATTTAAATCTTAAAAGTTGTTTTTTTTTTTTTCCCATATAAAAAAAGCACTCGGGTTGAACAAATGCATGAGATTGCAAATATAACCTTTAGCTCCTTTAGCTGTAAATTACAGTAATACAGATCTGAACCTGCTTTATCCTCACTAAGTCCGCTTATAACCTATTCCAGCTACTTAAGGACGAAGGTGGGGTACATCCTGGACATGTCACCAGTTCATCGCAGGGCTGACACTCTCACACCTATAGGTAACTTAGATTAACTCATTAACCTATCACGTGTTTGAGAAGAAGCTGGAGAACCCACACAGACAGAACATGTAAACTCCCACCATCGACGGGTGTTGGAATCAAACCCGGGACCTTCTTGATGTCTTACCTATTGCACCACCGTGTCGCCCCAATTCATTGTTCAGTATATGCAAATTATTCAGATATTCTTTTGAAAGTGAATGTTTGTACAAGGGGGCTTCAAAACCGTAGAAAAAGAACATATAGGTTTGACATGGTTTAAATCACATGGCCCTCAGTTTTACACAGATGGTACCAATGTTTGTAGAATTGCTCTGATAAGGAGCATATGTCGAAAAATAAACATCATAATAGTTTTTTTTGTTTTTTTTCCCCCAACTGTCCTTTATTCATGAACTTGTTCAAGCCCCTTTGTATGTTTGTTTCTGGCTCCAGTATTTCTCTCAGGGTGTTCATTAAATTTCCCTCCAGCATGACTTAGGGCTGGCTTTAGAACATCATCACATCAAGTGTCCCTTTCAACTCAACCTGTCAGTTCAATGTCAGGATGAGTTTTTATGATGTGGCATACGGTGATGCAGGGTAACAGCTAGGCAGGCTGTGAACATATGCAACCTACATCTCATATTAAAACCAAATTACAAATGTTTGTCCCTGTGAAAACTCACAAAAAAAAAGTAGAGAAATTAATATTTGTTTCTGCTGCAGTCTTCTAAGTTAGCATGTGGACGGTTCATAACCTTTCAAAGAATAAGTAATTACAGTGTTGGTCTGACTTGCCTCTAAATGTGTGACTAACAGACACATTATATCAGCTGCTGTTGGTGCCGTGTGTGTGTACTGAAAAAAGAAAATGCTACATAAAATGAGATACTTCATGATGAAAGAGTGACTTGTTATTCCAAAAGTAGGACCCTGAGTACATGACAAACGTCTATCACCTGCATCCCAACACCATCTGGACAGAAATTTCACACTAGACTTAATGAGTACAATTCTCATCCCCAGAGAAAGAAAGGATCCCATTATGGACACTCCATTAGCTTTCTTGTTTAACCAGCACCTGGCAAAACTTTCATGGGTAAAATATTAAATATGAAAGCTTCTCAAGAGGGATGAAGCCTCTGGTCTAGCATGAAATACAATGTAAACTTCATAGGATTGATAAATCACAAAACCATAAAAGACAATCTGAATACAGTCCACTATTAACACAGAATATGCCCTTCTAACCTTCAGTGTGTATTCATGCTCTTGACGTCCAGTTTTCATCATCAGCATTATGAACATATGATTTAAGGCCTTGACTTTCACCGCAATTAGATATTTACTATGAGACATTTAATCTGAATTGTTGAGCCACTGTGAACAATATATCCTGAGTTTTATTGTAGCGACAAGATGCTTATTCAGATGTTTAAGGTGTAGGGATTGTATCGTCCAAAATGTAATACTTCTTTCTATAGACAGTGTGATCACTCACTGCTGTTTGACAGTGGCTCAGCAGTTTGTTTTCAAGCTTTGACTTATGGAATCCTGTGAATAGATGCATCCATTCACTGTCAACATCACAAGTCATTTATTTATTCTCGCCATACAAAAAAAAAAAAAAAAATTGCATTGTAGTAATACACAAGATTAGTATTTATATCATAATTGCACTTTTTTTTTTTTACCATTTTTAAACAAATGCTCCCAAATCCCCCTGTCAATGTACTGAATTATAAAGATAAGGAAAGGATCTGTTCAGTTTTATGTGACCACTAGAGCGAGTAATGAGTCATGGTGAGGAAAACGAAGACCAAAAAGACTTAGAGGGGAGTTAGAAAGTGGTAAGTTGGGATGAAAACCACAAAGAAACCAACACTGCTGTTGTTTTCACCACTGGACACAACTCTAAAGGAAAAGAAGAGAGTTTGAAGATGAAATAACCGCATTTGTTCAACACAGGTGGGTTTGATTTTGAGGCACATGAAGGTATAGAGTTATTATTTGGTGTTATTATCTTTGCTAAATTGCTGCTTGTTGAACCATGGTTCAGACTAAACTGTGACAATTCTGACCTTGTTTAGATTTTTCCAAATAGTGCAGCTACTGACAACACAAACTGTACAGAGAACAGTTTAATGGTTTTAGTCTGTTAGCTAAGTTACGCTAACAGAGCTATAATGTAAACTATCAGCTGACGTAGTATGTCAAAATTATAATCATTTTAAAGTTTTATTTACTTTAACTGTAATTTACTTTTTTTTTTCATTTTGAGCACTGCATGACTTTGTGACTCATGTATGTAATAAATGGGTATTAATGGTGTTTGGTAGATCGATTAATTGAATATTGTGTTTTTCTTTCATGCTTCAATGAAAATTTGCGCTAATGTCCATCCACATTTCAGTCCGCAAATATTGTTTAGTTGGTATCTCTCCTTTTTTACTGTCAGTTCAAGGCATTTATTAATAGCCTTGTTTTCTTCTAAAAGAGAGGCTTTTCCTACACATGGGATGGCACCTGGATCCAAAGGCTGTTTCATCATGTCTTAAACCGGCCTGTTGACAGCCATGCAAGATAAGAAACTGTGATAGATGATGTTTGTCAGGATGCACATTTCAGATGCTACAGCCCACTCCAGAAAGAGCCGAGTCTTGTTCTTTCATGTGTCCAATAGTTGCCTTTATGTGCTGAGGGTGCCTTTTTTAAATTAATGCAGGGGGAAGGCCTTTCAGTTCGTCTGACACACAAACAGGCATGTGTGTGACATAACAAAACATGACAAAGCTTTGTAAAAGTGTACTGTTGATGAAATGAGATGCAGCTCCAATGCATCAAATAGCTCTGCTCGGTTCTTAAAAGAATTTAGAAAACGTCACATTACATGACAGAGGTGGTCTGTTACCACTATAAACACCATAATATTTCACATATAGTGTTCACAATTTACATAATTTTATAATACCAAAAGGCACCATCTATAGCCTCCATATTCTCTGAATTAGCTCTCGAGATTCTATTGTGCCCTGTCGTATCAGCTGCCAAGCGCAGAGAAGAATTGGATGAGACAGGTCTTTTGAAGATGAGAGAAGGGTGAGAGAAATTTAAGATATAGGAAGCGTTAATGGGGCCCAATGGCCCTGTGCCTATGCCCCGAGTGGCTTTGATCCATCCTCTCCAAATCCAGCAGCCTCTAGTCAGTGTGCTGACGAGAGTAATTTCCTGGTTGAGGTAGAGGATGAGGTGCTAGTGCTGACAGGCAAGGGGGAAAAAAAAAAAAAAAGAAAAAGAAAAAAACAAGAGTGTGATGGTTTTACTCCATATCACTGATCAGACGAAGTGATTATTTGGGCTTAAGAAGAAGAGCTGAAAACAAAATGTCAGCAGGGCTACAACTAATGACTGAATCCTGTAGTCAATTAAAGTCTGTTATTTTATCGATTCAGAAATTATGTGTTGACTCTATGAAATGTCAAAAAATATGAAAAAAAAAAATCTATTTGTCATGGTCTCGTATGTTCAACAGTTTAAATTAATAGTAATACACAGAAAATCGAGCCAATATTCACATTTTAGCAAATTCTGAACCATTATGAAACATCTTAGTTATTAACAACGTATATGTTTTGCTCAACACACAGGAAAGGATACAGAGCATATTAGCCCAAATTTGGACTCAACATCTCAAAATGAGCATAGTTTACCAAGTTTCTGTGAAAGGTAGAGGCTGACTTCTTCACCTTCTTAGAATTAGATTTCTAGTAGTTTTTATGCTGTTGTCTATTCATGCATGCTGTACCGCATTTGTCCAGCAGTCACCACCAAAGCATTCTGGGTATAGCAACGTGATTGTAAAGCTATTGTATTGCAAATTTACTAATACCTCCAAAAATATTGGTCCTATCAACTTGCTGTTTTCAGTGGTCTGTTTGTTGACAAAAAGTATGCCAAACTGCAGCAGTCAGCGCTTCCTGGATTTTGTCTGAATCCTAGCACGCACAAACACGCGCACGTACACACACAAACAGACAGAGGCCGCTTGGCTTTATAATATATATTATAACAAAAAAGACGTAACAAATGTAGGGAAAACTGATTTTTTTGGTTTAAAAATGACTTGATCTTTGCTTTCTTTTCCACTAAAATAAGTCTTTTTAATCTTATTCATTCTAGTGATTCTGTAGTAAAAGATGAAAAACATAAAAGAAGACATACAAAATTATCTAAAAGTAATACATTTATATTTAAGTCAAACATTAGAGTCTCAGGGATATATTACGTGTTTAGGGTGTCAACATTCAACACAATGCTTTTCTAAGGCTTTCATTCATGGAAATGACAAATTAACATTCTAAGTCCTCTAACAATAGAATTTTCCTGGGAAAATGTGATTATTGCAGCTCATGGGAAGTGGTAGTAGCACGAGAAACACTGTGGGTTTTTTTATTTTTTTGTTTTTTTTCTCTTTAGGAATTGTTTGATAATGGCACATCAGAATATGATGTGGCGCTTTATTCTGTGTTATCATATGATCAAAATGAAGCCCTCTCCTGTTGTAAGGTATGACAGTAAGATGAGCTCCCCTGTGATCATATTCCAGGTGGGTCTCACTGTATTGTATAAAACCAAAGAAAAGCAGCATGTGTGCTTTGATACACACACATGTTGCTGAAGGGAACAGCAAAGCAACAGAGTTTACAGTGTTTTCAGATGACTCCTGTGAAGATCCCAACAGGGTGCACACATCCTCTACAAGTCTAACAAGACCTCTTATGTGGCACTGTTTATATATTTAAGAGGCACTGCCTTTGTAGTTTAACACGACATGTAAAAGGAAAGAAGAAACCCATAATGAGGATTCTGACAGAAGGTAGTGCGCATTTTCAGTGTAGTAAATGTTCTTTGTCAATGAGTCACTGAGATGCTCTGAAACAAAGCTTTGTTGTTGACAAACAATTGAACAAAAAGCACCCAAGTTGGACATATTTTCAGACATGAAACTTAAGACATTGTAAAATCGTTAGAGTTTCAGGCAAACCGCCACCACATTTATCAGAATTAAAACACAGACTTTTTTCTTACTTTCTTTTTTTTTTCTCGATTTTCAGACTTCTATAGGTTTGAAAAGTTAATTTAAGACTTCCTGATAGCTTTTTGATAGCTTTATGAATTCAATTTAAGACCCATTTCACATTCTGTCGGGTCCAACCTCAGTAATATCCCTGATGTGAACACAGAACAATATTGGGTGATGATCTGCTTTTTCTTCCTGGTAACTTTTTGAGGTGATGTCATGCTCAACCCCAGAGTTAGTAGTTTTAGGTCAAATTCACCAGTTTAAACAAGCATCAACCAAGGACTTGATCAATCAGTTCTGGGCTGTCAATAAACAAATGGAAAGCCCCAAAACTGACATTATTAGATGTTTTATGACTTTCTGAAGACGTGCAGGAACCCTGTCAAAATAACTTGCTGCATACTGTGTGTGGAGGAGATAATGACATCTGTCTCTAAGTCTCTGGTTTCTAAAATCTATTTCCTCCTCCTCACCACCACCACATCAACCATGAATATATAAACCATGTGCTGGCAGGGAAACCACTGATATGACATTATCCAAATGAAAATTATCCAAAAGAAAATACAGCAAAAACATCTACAGATCACGTATACGCGATTTCACAACAGACGTGCACACAATTTGACAGCATTCTCTAGTCATTTGACATGTGATATGTCAGTAAACATATTTTCATGAGTGATTAGCAAGGATGACATTTTGTTCTACTAGTGGGAGGGGCCATAGGTATGTACTGGCAGCCACGCCTCCATCAGTCTCCCCCGGGGCAGCTGTGGCTACAAACATAGTTTACCACCACCAGAGGGGGAATGTGAGAGCGTATACATAATGGATGTATAATGTAAAGAGCTGTGGGTGACTAGAAAAGCACTATAACAATCTAATCCATTATTATTATTATTATTAGTAGTAGTAGTAGTAGTAGTAGTAGTAGTAGTAGTAGTAGTAGTATTAGAGTTAGCTCTAGAAAAGAACATGCTACACTCTGTATGAAATCTGCATTATGACTGAATTAAACTGAAACCTGCCATTGTAGCTTCACTACGGTGCATGGATTATGCATCTGACATTTAGTAATGAACATTGAGATATCACTAATGATGGTTTATACACATGCACTGTGTTACGAGAGCCAGAACTGCAGGCCAATGTCACATAATCAGTAAAACAGCGCTTTGCCCTTTTTAATGACCAGTTTGACAAATTCGGCAGAAGCATTGATAATGTAATTAACAGCTCATTTGTATGCATACACAGTAAACTGGTGAATTATGGCACTGAATATTGCTCATTTCTTGTATGTTATCTAACTAATAACTCAAGGGAGTGAAGACAAATTTGCACAATGCGGACAATTTACATCGTGCTCCTTCCCAGATGAAAACCGATCAGACTAGGACAAGGAGGCTGCTCGCAGGAAGGACGCTTCACCCACAAATGCTGATACCAGCTCAAGGAAACCAGAAATTTATTGCCTTTAATCACTCTAATGCTGCTTTTTATTGTCCGGGATTTCTCAAAAGGATCACAACACAACTGGGAGCCATATGACATTGATCTTTACTCTCATGGGCCGTAATTCAGTCAAAATCTTTAGGTACTATGTGTAATGCTGCGGTAAATGATCAGGCTAAATTGCTTCTGCAAAATATGATCCAGTTCTTTGCCAATTATTTTGCAGACCTTATAAAACAGCCAATTCATTCAGCTTTATTTGCAAAGTATGGCTGATACCAGGTTCTTTACAGCAAGAGCAAAGGTGCTGCCCTGTTTAGTCTTATTAATGAATACTCATAATAATCAATCTATAAGTAAATTAACCATGGAAATAAAGACTGATGAGCACCTTAATGACTTAATTACTCCACATTTAATCTCACAGGTTCCTAGAGTTTCAGTAATGTACTCAGGAGTGCAGACATTACAGTTAGATCATACTACTCTGCTTCATGAGCATAAAAGCTCTTTTCTGCAATTTTAGCAATTGTCTCACTGGCATTAAGTGGACTTGCAGTGTGAAATCAATAATGCAAAAGAGGCATTCCTCAGATTCTCCACATTCCATTTCTTATTGGTGGCCCATAGGTTGAGGTCAGGATAGGCTACTGATGTCGTAATGCACTGGTCTATCCTTTCACCCTGGACACAATTACAACAGACAGAGCTTTTTTGTTGTAAGGGCTGTTTCATAGTCAATGCAAGGGCACGCAGATGTGAACACATTGTGACGCAATGAAACACATTGGCTGCCATGATGTGTGCTTGTGTCTCAAAATGCGTTGTCCAATGTAGTTTAATTTAACAAGTTGTCACAGAAGATGACAGTGATTCAGAAAGCGAGCCAATCAAGCCAACAGGTTTGAGACAGACATTTGGAAACGCCTCTCTCCATCTATAATTCACATAGGAGGAACAGGAGATTGGAATTCCCCATTCTGACTCCGTCTCTGCTGCAGTTCAGAGGACGGGCATACCAGTGTTTATATTTGGCATGCTTTTTTGGGGGGTTTTGCGCTGCTAATTCAAAATCAGCATTGTTATGTATTCCAACCTGTTATGTGTTCTTTGTGCTCTTAATCTGAAGGGTCAAACAGGATGTTTGACCTAATAAATAGTGACACAGCCTCAGTGAGTTCTGGTTGAATGTTAGCGATGTGTGTATGTGGTTGTTCCTCCATGAATTGGGCAGGTTTGTATGGTATTCCTCCCCTTAAAATGTCTGATGCAACAAACATCAGAATATACTCTTTTTGAGCTGAATACTAGCCCTATATTACCCCTATAGCACGAGCAATGTAAAAAAAATGTAGCTCACTTGTGTTCATTGTGTTGACAATGAAAGGAAGTTGCATGCGTTGACTATGTAGACAGCTTAAGACATCATACATGTAAGTGTCACAGCAGGGCAGGGAATGTGTGATTGTCAATTTCCAGTTGGTCCAACAGCTTTACCAAATGTCTTTTAATGTGTGTATTAGTAGATAATTATCAACACAAAGAGATATTTATAGGAAAAAAATAGAACAGCAAGGCTTTGTGTGCATAAAGAGGGCAACACGCAACTTAGACCGATGGATTATACTTTTAGATTGAAAGGGATTATAGTGAGCAGGATGTTAGATGGAAGTTACATACAGTTCTTGTTAGCAAGTGAAGGTCATGCTCCAACTTCATGACATTATAAACGCTGCAAAACATTGTCATGCTTCTCAAAGGGTGTTGCATAAATGTACATAAATGAAACATGAGTTAAAAGTTCATTTATTTATATAGTCTTATTTAAAATCTCAAAGGGCTGGTGTGTTTAATATTCATGAGTGAATATTCAGCAGATACAGATATGGCACAGTATGCGATGATATGATGATATGATATGGAGATATGTATATATGTATATTTTACATGAAACATCTAGCAGGGAGATCAAACCAAATGGATTATTTTTTTCTCTTTCAACAAGTAACACGACATCATTATTATACCATTACTAAAGCCCATAGTGAAATATCTAAAATAAGAGATAAAAGCCTCAAGATGAGGAAAGAAGTTTTCAAACCCCACTTTTGACACCCATTTTTGGTATTTCCCTGCTATTTTATTTTCCAGACATAGATTGATATGCGACTCTTACTGCCATATACTGATATAACAATTGTAGTCAAGTTTATGATATGCAGCAGCTGTGTACAACTTAAAAATCTGTTATCATTTATGTTTTACCATCACATCTGCACACCCTCTTTATGTGTCATGTCAAAATATATATTAACATGATACATATTACATTTATATTAAAAAATATTTAATGATATGTTAAGTGAGTTGAATGAGTTTCTTGCTACAAAACATACACACACACATACACACACACACATATATA
>JAPSES010050584.1:0-11806 GCA_029822895.1 Maxillicosta whitleyi
TGTTCTCTGTGTTCTCCATAAACTGTAAATGTTCTCTGTGTTCTCCATAAACTGTAAATGTTCTCTGTGTTCTCCACCCAATATGAGCTGAAGTGGGCCGGATCATTAAAATAACAACATAATAATATATAAATAATATCAACTCCATAATTGTGTAATTTATCATGTTTTAGTGTGAAAAAAGTAAAATTGTATCATTAAAATATTTACATTCATAAACTATCCTTTAAGGACATGAGAAAAACAGGAACAAAATTAAATGTATTAAGAAAAAAGTGCAATATTTACTATTTATTCCATTATTTACACAGTTTTCACATGTTCATTTTAACGTACAGATCACAGTGGATCTACAAATACACAGAATATTTAATAACAGGTAGAATATTGATACAATTACACTGTTGTTCATATTTGTTCAGATTGTTCACATTTTTTGTAAAAGGTCTGTAAATGTAAGTAATTTAACTTTTTTTTTTACATTAAAAAAGACAAAAAATGTGGTTTTCATTAGTTATATTATATTATATATTTATAGTTTATTCTGATAGTGTTTTATTGGTCTGACCTAAAATTATTTGAACATTTTTGATGGTTCATATCTTTAATGTAATTTTTGTATTTCACTAATTAATTCCATGGGCCGGATTGAACCCTTTGGGGGGGGGCGCATGTTTGACACCCCTGCTCTAAACTTTGTGGGATTATACCTAAAATAGCAAACCTTCATTCTTTACAAAATGTTTGGTTGAAAACTGTGACAGTGACAAATATATCATCCAGAAAAATAAATGTAGTTTTAATAATATAGATCCGATCTGTTATGCACATGTGGGAATGATAAGTTCAGGCATAATATTATTAAAATTGTACTTTTTTTTTTTTTTACATATTTTTTTTTTTTTTGAGTGTTTGTAAATCTATTTTCATGATTTAATGTCATATTTTTTGCACTAAAACAAACAGTTGTCATTATTCATGGGTTTTTATGTTGGTATTTTAATGGTCCGCTCCAGTTGAGATCAAATTGGGCTGAAAGTGGAACCTGGAAACAGATGAGTCTGACTCGCCTGCATTCCAGTATCGATTTCAGATTTTGGCCACATTTCTACTCCTTTACAAATGAGAATAATTCACATATAAAACCCAGGTTATCTCTCAGTTTCAGGGCGACACTGCTGCAGTCTAGCCTTGGTTTTGATACTCTACGATAGGCCGACATGCAGATATTACTGCGGCAGCCACCTTTACTAACGAACAAAAGAAGTGTGGCAGTGATGAATGCTGCAGGCGGAATGTGCTGCAGTGCGAGAAAGAAAGTCTGTCCGCTGAAGAGAAGCAGAATTTGTTGCCAATCAGTTCCAGATGACCTGAGAAAGCAAAGTGACAGTTCGGTGGCCTCGTGGAGCGACCCATACTCCGCCGCCGTGTGTGTGTTTGTCTTTTCTGACAACAAGAGAGACGGCATGAAGAAAATGAAAGCCGATCTTTTTCTGAAAGTCCATCTGGTGAAATGGCAAAGGCAGCAAAGTTCACAGACTGGTGCCGTCCACTTTCAAGTCGAGGAAGGGCTGCTGAGCTTTTCAACACTGAAACCGTTTCTAGGCTCAGTTCCCCACATGGAGCCCATGTCTGAGCGGGTTCTGATTATTAAACCCAGCCCTTCCAGACCCGAACATCTACTGATCTGAACGGTTTCGTCTCCGTTGATACAATAATGCAAAAGTGTCAAACATGTGGAACAAATCCAGCCGCTGAAGGGCCCGGTTTGGCCCCCGAGACGAATGTGTGAAATGCAAAAATGTTGAAATGTTAGTTCAGGTTCTGCTTTTCCACCACATGGTACCGGCTCTACTCTACTGGACTCTTTCTCTCTACCATTACGAAAAATCTGGACCTGATACTAGATTTTTAGAACCGCCTCAGCCAACATTCCAAAATGTTGGGACCGACACCAAAACGTGACATCACGACACTGCAGACACGGACTGTGACCGATGACTGGTGTAAATACAGCAGAGACGGGGCGGAACGTTGACAAATACACAACTGTTCAATTACAAACAGACTGGTACGTTCTCTGCGACGGTTCTGAACAAAACTGTACTCGTCAAGTTCGCAAAAACGTACTCTGTATTCTTGGTACTGAGAAACGGCCATAGGGCTGACTGCGGAGTAGCAATTAGCATTAGCAATTAGCATTAACACATAGCACATACTTTTTCTTTTTTTCTTTTTATTTATTTAGACAGGGACAGTGCACAATATACATTAATTAACATTAATCAACATTATTAAAAAATAAGACGTAATGTACCAGGCTGTAGCTAGTTTCCACCTGTCGTCCCTGGGCAGGCTAACGTTGTCATAAAAACAGACATGAATCAAATCTAAAACCATAAAAAATAAATTTCAACTGTATTCAAAAACACTCCATACTCTAAGCATGTTTACATCACATTACGTTATGGCCACAGGTTCGGTTCGACGGTGGCTGTTCTTTCACCGTCTGTAATTGTCTGTAGCTCCGTTGGTCATGTGATCCACTGTCACATGGCCACACACGAGAACGCTGAATTTACAAATGTCGTTCTGTGCCCATGAATCCTGAACTCACCACGCGCTGTCGATCCAGTAGTTCAAGAACTCAAAGAGATAAACCGTGAACACAAGGTTCAGTAATTAATTACTGACTTTTCATGCTTTAATTTAACATCATTCAAGCTCCATAAAGTCAGAGTTCTGGAGAAGGAAACCAAGAGTGAGTTAGTTTTAATTAATACCAGCCCTCAGGTCAGATGTTAATACCGTCAGCTGGGTTACGGATGTGCATGTTGGTCTTCTATTACACACATTTGGTTCAGAATGTATAAATATTCCACAGTTAAGGGTTTTATTCTTCACTTTTCTGAGGGAAACATGATCTAATACTTAATTACCAAACCAGCAATTCACTAATATATGAGTATTTTTAATTTCTTCCAGTTCTGTTTATACTTATACTTATTGAAGTGGGTTTTTGTGTGTGTGTCTTTGTGTTCTAACTGAAAAAAGACAATAAAAATCTTTGTAAAAAAAAAAACAACAACAATATTCCACAGTTTCCAAACACAAAAACTATCCTAGTGTTCAACACTGGTGTAAATTCCACCCTTTGACACTATAGTTTTGTGTTATTTGTACTTGTTTTCCACCTGTGGAAGACCAACACACACACACACACACACACACACAATACTTTGTACAAAACTGATGTACATGTCGATATCTTCTGTTGCATTTAAGCCAAATAAAAACCAACCTCAAGCTATTGGAAGAGTAAAAAGCTGCCATTCGTCTTGTGCAAACTTAATTATCCTTGCCGTGTCAGCAAACACACCACTAGTAACACAACCGCTGACTTCCTGTTCTACCTAAAGTAAGATTAAATGAATCCCATTCCCGGAATCAGTCATGTTGTTGTTGAGCAGTGTTGAATATTACACAGTCATCCATTCAGTGTGTGTTACTGTTCACTAGTGTGTGGACATAATGGGTACAAAACAATGACTAATAATGTCAGAATATACTTTTATATTATGGGATAATATCACTGCATTGGTTAGTTTGGGTTCAATTGTTATATTTATGTCAAAAATGCCCCAGAGATGGTTTGCACTTGTTTATTTTTTATTTATTTTTTTAATCTATGACTGTGATTTTAAAGGTTCTTTCTAATATATTTTTCTTGCTCTGACTGAAAATAATAATTTTCTACCACAATTAAACACCTACTTTCTAAATCTCCCGTTAAATTTTAAGGAAATATAGATTTTTTTTTTCCCCAAGATTATTTTTATTGTCATTGTATACACAGCTCATGCACAACAAAATTCTGGGGGGAAAGGGGGTAATTCTCTATCACTATTCCTCATAAAATAATTTTCTGTATTTTTCAGTATTTTCTAATATTCAATTCACAGACCATGTAAATGTTTAAAGTTGAGGATCAGTATATTCGAAACAGAGAAAACTAAAGAAAAAGTCAGACTTTCGTTAAAATCTCTCATTAACCGAACATAAACCCACTAGTTCTGATCCAACTCCATGGGTTTTACTGGTGAATCAATGTTGTAGAAGATGACGGTGTTTCCATGGTAACTACTCAGCCTCTGAACGTCCAAATATGGTCATATCTGATGACCATGAAAAGATGATAAACTGTATTTTACACTAGTTACTTACATGGATTGACAGGGTTCTAGCTAGTGCGAAGTACTGTCACGGCCCGTTACGCTATAATTTTGGACCGCTATGCTAATTTTCTCCCGCTACCTTAAATTTTCAATACATTGTAATGGCATTTTGACTGGATTTATTTGAAAACTACACCATGGTCGGTCATATGGATTCAGTCTTTGGTGCAACATGCAACGAGCGAGTTTTCAGCAACTCTGAGCAGATGACACGGAAGTAACCCCCCCCCACAGCAACCTTCCGCTGTAGTGTTAAACAATAAGCTATCCAGTCGCAGGATTAATGATGAACGGATATGAAACAGTTTAGATCAGATGTTTGGGTCTTTCTGGGTTAATATTCAATATCCTTCAGTCAGATAATTAAAAAACCTCACCTTCATCAGACATCATTTCCACCCACCGTTAGAGCTGTTTTAAGAAACCATCGTGAACAAAGACTGAAGACGAAATGTTTGCTTCTCTGTGTGAGACTTCCAATCTAAATGGCCCTTTTTTTTTTTTTGCTGTTTTGTCAGTGCAAATACCCACAGCGGCGTACGCATGTTGGCGGCGTCGCCTCAGTGTCTTCTCTCACTGATAATTACAGTCATTTGTGTACGTGACGACGCTTTTCCAAGCCCGTCCGTCTCCTCCAGGCCTCCATACAGAAGCCCGCCGCTCCTTCTACTCACACTGTGTTTGCTTTAACGCCTCCTACTGGTCTTTGCATCTCTGCCGCAGCCCGCAGAGCGTAAATTGTAATTATCGCCTCGCAGTCCCACGCAAAACCCTGTGGTGAGGAACATCTGAGACTTCAGAGAGTTCTAGTGAGTGAACGCACTTCAGAGCACTCACTAAACGGATCAAACATACATTAATGTTTCACAGAGTGGATTCATTTACAGATGACGTCCGCATGAGGGGGAGGCTTATATACAGAACCATAAAGACATCAGACAGCTTTAAGAATCTGGATTTAACCGGACATGGGTACGCTTTATGACAGGGGTGTTAAATGTGCGGCCAAAACCAGCCCACCCAAAGGTCCGGCCCGACCCGTGGGATGAATTTATATAAGATATTAAGTTAAAATCATTTTAGTTCAGGTTCTACATACAGAGCAATATGATCTGAAGTGGATCAGACCAGTAAAGTACCATCGTAATAACCTGTAAATGATGAAAAGTCCACATTTTTCTGTTTGTTTTAGTGTAAAAAAAAAAAAAAAAATTATAATAATGTTTCCATTTGTGTGGTTCTGTGAAACTGGTCCATAAAAACAAGACAGAGCAGCTAAAGATTCAGATGTAGTGTGGAATATAAATAATATCCTCCTGACACCCAGCTATACAGTTTTGTCCTCTGTAGGGGACAAATGTTTCATGGTTTTACTTTAAAAATACTGTTCACTGTAAAGGACATTCCATAAAAAACATAAACAAATAAAATAATGAAAAAAAAATCAAAAATAACATTACATTATCCAGTTTCTGATCGAGACAGTTTAATGCAAAAAAAGCTAAAACTTTCACTTTGTTGGTACTCAGGAAAATGTAAATATAAATAAGTTTTTTTTTTAAAATATAATTTTATTTATGGATTTTTCAACAGCAAAACAGGGATGCATCATACAGTCATACATTTGTACTGTTTGTTATTTATTTTTAAACAACCCCCCCAACTTATATATACTTGGATATAAACATAAGCATGTAAATATATGTATCTATCAAACCATATCAGGATTATAAACAGGAGGTATATAGATGTGAAAGCATAGCAAAAACACAAATAAATATATTGAATGAGTAATAATTATACATATATAAATAATTACATTTGGCTGATGCTTTCATCCAAAGTATGGGCATGTATAGCGTAAAGGACCTTGCCCAAGGGCCCACCTAGGATTTGAACTGGCAACCTTCCTCACCGAAGTCAGCAGTGTAAACCATTATCCTATCCAGTCGCTAATAATATAATAATAATAATAATAATAATAAAAATCCGCATGTAACAGGGTAGAAAGGACACAAATCATGCAGTACTGGGCAGAATCATTTTAACAAACTGGATCCTTTCACTTCTGGTTGAAATCTGTTGACGTCGGGCAGGATTCCATCTTCAGTAGATATGAGTGAACAGTCGATTCAACAGTAATTATTCATAACTCTCCGCACCATCAGTTCATTCTACCAAGCGGGTGGGGGTGGGGGGGTCTTATAGCAATTCTTCCAGCCGGACCCTTGTGAATCCCTGCCACTGACATCTCCTTCACGTTGTACTCACACAGGCTCAGATGAAGGAAATTACATTAAGCATTCAATATTCATATCTCCCAGTTCACCTTCCACCTCTGCCTCCTCCTCCCCCTCCTCCTCACCCCTTCTCCATTTCACCTCCTCCCCTCTATTCTCCACAGCGGCGGGATGAGGTGTTGTGGCCCGACATGCCATTTTGATGTAGTGTGAAATAACTGCGGCTTGGGCCCGGGCGCAATTGAAGATGAATACAAATTGAGTGGGAAGCGATGGACTGCTCAAGGTCACCTGGGAGGATCATTTCCGAACGGGGTTTCACTGTTGATCCAGTAATGAGAGCAGGGACATGGATTACAGAACCCAACGAATGCTCCCCACCTGTCCACCGGTCCAGGTCCGCAGCTCAATCATCGCTCTGACTTCACGGTCTGAGCGCTGTACCTCTGCCGCTCAGGTAATCTCATCACTTACTTCCCCCGCCTGTGGGCTAAAACTCTTTTTAACAACCCCGTGGTGTCTGGGAAATTAAAAGTCCGGCAGAAGAGGACTTGTTTTGAGTTCGTCCGTCTTTGGGGTGACCATGAGCCTTTCGGGAAGTCTTTGGGAATATTATTACAGCGTAAGGATCTAGCCTAGTGGTTTACGCCGCTGGATTTGGTGCGGAAGATGGCCAGTTCGAGACCCAGGTGGGAAAGGTTCTTTACGCTATGTAGCCACAAGGGGGCGCATGCCTCATTGCGCCGGTCCCAAGCCTGGTTGTGTCAGGAAGGGCATCAGACGTAAAAACCAAATCAACATGTGGCGACCCCTGAAGGGAAAAGCCGAAAGGAACTCATCATTACAGCGTAAGGATCTAGACCAGACTAGCGACTGGATAATTTAGTGGATTACACCGCTGACTTTGGTGCAGAAGGTTGCCAGTTTGAATCCCAGGTGGGCCCTTGCACAATGCCTATACCTTATAAATCGCTTTGGATAAAAGCATCAGCCAAATGTAATCTAATGTAGGCCAGTGTTTCTCTGCCCTGTTTTGACCAAACCCCCCTTTGTGTCAGACCTGTACTAGCAGCTGGAGAATAAGTCATTTTAACAATATTATAACTATTATTACTATAACTATAATATACTAAATTATAAATGTCTGCTTTTGAAAGATTTTGACAATTTCAAGTGTTATGGGAAAATGGGTAAAAGGACTCACTCGCAGCATATTTTCTAACCTTTTTATTGTCAAAATAAGATTAAAAAAAAATGAACCATTTCAATCTCAGGGTTTGAAGCAGGGGTGTCAAACATGCGGCCCGCGGGCCAAAACTGGCCCACCAAAGGGTCCAATCTGGGATGAATTAGTAAAATACAATCAAACAAACAATCAAAAATGTTTAAAAAATTTTTTAGGTCAAACCAATAAAACACTATCGTAATAATCTATAAATAATGAAAATTGCATTTTTTTTCTCTCTTTGTTTTTAGTATATTAAAAAAGTAAAATTACACAAAAATACTTACATTTAGAGACGATTCGATTTAGAAAAAATATGAACAGCCTGAAAAGTCTGAAGAGAATTTGACCTAATATTCTCCTTGATATTGATACTTTTATCCCATTCAGGAGCAAAAATTGTTTTGTTTTGTTTTTTGTTTTTTTTTAGAAATTGTTTAATTGTTAAAATATGCCGTTACTTATAATGGTTCATATTTGATGGTTTATAATATATACATGTAGTCCTCGGGTTACGAGCGAGTTCCATTCATATGCTGTCGACGTAACAAGAATTTCCAGCATAAGCCAGAATTAACCCTTCAGTACTATCCAAATGCATGTATTATACTTCATATTAATAAAATAAAGTATAAAATAAGATACTGTACTTACTGTACGTACAGTATACAGGACGTATGTACAGTAATGGAGGACGAGACTCCGTCGTAAAGTCGAAAAAACGTAAGTCGGGTACGTCGTAACCCGAGGACTACCTGTAATTGGTCATAGATATCAGTCTGGTTCCTATTGATCACTGACAGAAGTCACATAAGGACTGTGATTGGATGAATTGAGTTCTCCTCCAGTGAAAGCCCCGCCCACTTCTGTTGTTAGATTGATCTGCTGCGTCCGGCCCACTGGACTCTAACATGGACACAGAACCGGACAACCTCGCACATTCAACTTGGTATTGATTCCTGATAGATTTTTGTCAGATACAGGGACATTGGTTTAATTTTTTTTTTATGGTGACTGTTCTTTAATCAGTACAGAAACACTTCACATCAGGGCATCACCTCCTCTCACCTAATGGACAGAGGAGTAGATGTGATTAACTGAAGACCGCCGTCTTCTCAAACCCATCACCGGTTCTTTGATCTTCCTGATGTTGAGTTGCACCGTTCAGTCGATCGATCCACCACCTCCTGTTCTCCATCACACCCCCCAGTCTGGATGCATCTGGGAATGTCTGTAGGTCAAAGGGTCAGTGGTGTCCAAGGGCAGGAGAGAAGTCCGAACTGGGAAATCGAACAACATGAGGGTACTGGTACTGGGAGGAGGAGGAGAAGAAGAAGAAGAATGGTGGATAAATGGACAGATCACAGATGGAAATAAACTGACTTTTAAAGCTGTGTTCAGACAGATTCTAATAATAATACATCAAACAAAACAAAGAGAACAGAAAAACAATTAAGCAAAAGCCATTTTAAACAGATGAGTTTTTAGAAGTGATTTATATAGTGATTATAGGTTTATTTTAGTGTAACAGTCTTCCAGTTGGTATTTATTTATTTATTTAACCTTTATTTTAACAGGTAAAATCAATTGGGGACAGCTTCTCGCTTACAGTGATGACCTGGCAGGAGGTTCCATCAGACAAAAGACGAGATCAAAACAAAACAAACCAGACAAAACAACAACAGATAAAAGGAAACAGTACAGACGAATCTAAAATTTACAAGAAAGAATGGTTGCGGTTGCAGCAGTCGACTATGGAGTGTTTTATTTTGGCTCAAACATGTTGGTAGATGGGTGATGTGAGAGTTTGGAAGACTTCTGAAGTGTGTTCCAATCATTTTCTGCAGCAAAGTGAAAGGAATTCTGTTGAATTCTGTTGTGTTGTGAGCAGTATTGTTCTTGTTGTTATTGTTTATTTTAATGATAATAAAAGATTAAAGAAGCGGGAACAGGAACCGGGCTGTACGCGACCAGGCCGACTGGGAAAATGGTTCTGAAATTGAAGATCGTTTGATTCTTCTTAAAATTGATGCCCTGTTCACAGCATCACAGATATTTTTTTTTTCTAAATGGATGGTTTCTACTTCCCTCTGACTGTTTGACAAAAGAACTGTGTTCAGATGAAAAGTGACAAAACAATACAAATGTTTTGACAAATGAAGTTCAGCAGCAACAAAAGGTTGAGTCATAAACTGAAGTTAAGTTCTAAAAGGTTTTTGAGGTGGATGTGAACTCGCCGTAGTATCAGTACATGGGTTCAGACTGTGATGTAGTGCAGATTATATAATGACCTTTAAAAAAACACTTAAAATACAAGGATAACCCACATGTACTGAGCCCTGTGTGCTTATATCTGCTGTTTGTGTTGTTTCAGACCTTGGAAGGAAATAATGAACTGAAATAAGAGGCCCTGACGTAAGGAAAAATGGAAAAAGAAAAAACTACCTTCCTCATGTGTTTTTACCACAGATCCAATCAGTCTCTGGTTCTGTTCCTGGGTACACTGCTAACCTGACACAGGACTGTGGACAGAACCACACACCCATGGGATGATCCGGGTCCAGGAGAACACCAGTTACCCAGGTTACGTCCACATGACAACACTCGTACTGTTTTACTTTTTTCAGATTCTAAAATTTTTACACATATTCAAGAAATATCTGTGTCTAAGTGGAAACGGGAAAACTGGGTTAGGGTTATAGTACTGTGGGCGTATATTCCATATATGGGCGTATACTCCATATATGAGCACAGTACTGTGGGTGTAGACTCCATATATAGGCATATACTCCATATATGAGCACAGTACTGTGGGCGTTTACTCCATATATGGGCGTATACTCCATATATGAGCACAGTACTGTGGGTGTAGACTCCATATATGGGCGTATTCTCCATATGTGAGCGCAGTACTGTGACAAAAAGAGGACAGTGAGTTCATGGAACAGTGTCCATGACTGACATAGTTATGTGAGGAAATAAAGGGTCCATAGCTATAAATTCAGAACATATTTCTGTTTTTTTTTGTTTGTTTGTTTGTTTTTTTAGATAAAACTCACATAGTCTATAGAGTGATTAAATCAAACTATTAAACAAACAATTTCTGGGAAAAAACAAACTCAACCAATTGTTGCAAAATAAGTCATCTTGGCAAAAATCAAGAATTAACTCATAATTATTTTATTTTTTTAACACTATAGAGGCCACTTTCATATGAGCATTTGTGAAACAAAAAACAGGTTTCATGGTATTAATAGTCTCAAGTGTGAGTGTGACTGGATTAATGTAGGCGATCCCTCAAGAGTTCTATTATTTTTACACGTATATTTAAGCCTGTAAACGCATGTAAATGTGATTCGTTTTGTTAGTTCTTTCTCGAACTGTCCAACCAGTTCAACTTGTTGACTCTGATCATCCAGTCATTGCCTGGGTCTTACAAGAGTTTTGTACACAGTGTTGTTTTGTAGAATTGTGACAGTCTGTGGATACATAGCATTGATTTATTGGTGGTTTTAGTCATTTCTAAAGCTACATTCAGGCTGCAGGAGAACGTGGTCCAAATCAGATTTTTTTCTCACCCATATGTGACCTGTATCCGATCTGTTAAAGACAGTTTGAACAGAACAAATTAATTTTTTCAAATCCATATGTGGTCCTAAATCTGATGCGTATCTGCTATTTTGCAATGTGACTTCAGTCTGAACAACGAGGTCACATTCATCCAACCTTTACATCATTGAAATGCAACAAACATCATGGTTCTGTGTCCCAGGAGGAGGAGTGGAGGAAAAACATTTACTTCAGTAAACACAGCATGGTCATTGTGGTCACGTATTACGTCAGGAGCTGTTTTGTGTATGTGGGTCACTTCAGGGTCACATTCAGTTCAGACTCAAAACTGGAAGAAGTTGCATTTAAACGAGCACACACACACAAAAAAATCTGATTTCACAAAAAAATCCAAATGGTGCATTAAAACCCGCTGTCTGAACAGAATGTGCATATGTGCTGTATATTCTGGATTATAACTGTCAGTTTTTTTCATAGTTTGTCCGGGGGTGCGGCTTATACTCTGGAGCGACTTATGTGTGAAATTATTAACACAT